>CAXKVY010000187.1:0-133018 GCA_964058915.1 Tetropium fuscum | reverse complement strand
ATTATCAGCAAAGATTATATTAAATAATTGGTTAACAACAATTGTACATGTATATTTTCCTCCTATATTTTCCTTCCTATATATATATATATATATATATATATATATATATATATATATATATATATATATATATATATATTATATATATATATATATATATATATATATATATATATATATATATATATATATATATATATATATATTATATATATATATATATATATATATATATATATATATATATATATATATATATATATATATATATATATATATATATATATATATATATATATATATATATATATATATATATATATATATATATATATATATATATATATATAGCTATCAGCTTTTAAGTTAATATTTAAGGGTGAAAATTGGATTTTTTTCGAATTTTCGACTCCAATCCAAGAAATGATTTTAGTTTTGACTCCGAAAGCAATTTCTGTATCAATATGTTGTTACAATTAAGGGTAGGAATTTCCGTTGTTTTCTTCTTGATGGTTTTTATAATTTTCCATAAGGAGTTATTTTTGTATGTAGCTGCAAGGAGCTTGTCGTTCCATATTTGTGTGATTTTTTATCTCTATTCTTATTTCCGTCTGAAGGGCTTTGTACCTAGTTTTGTCGGGGCCAGCCCTATGGCTTTGCCACCTTTTCCTAAGCTTGTTTTTCTCTTTTATTTTTTCCTGTATATGTGAAGGTATTTTATTTAGCTTATTTTGTATTTTATATATATATATATATATATATATATATATATATATATATATATATATATATATATATATATATATATATATATATATTTATATATATATATATATATATATATATATATATATATATATATATATATATATATATATATATAATATATATATATATATTTATATATATATATATATATTATATATATATATATATATATATATATATATATATATATATATATATATATATATATATATATTTATATATATATATATATTTATATATATATATATATATATATATATATATATATATATATATATATATATATATATATATATATATTTATATATATATATATATATATATATATATATATATATATATATATATATATATATATATATATATATATATATATATATATATATATATATATATTTATATAATATATATATATATATATATATATATATATATATATATATATATATATATATATATATATATATAATATGTATATAATCTCCGAATAAAAATTTCAAAAATAATATTCCTAAAAAAATAACGTTTCTAATGGCGTTACCTCATCCATTTAATATTTGGCCCCTGTAGTCATAGAATACAGCTGTAATACACTCTAATATCAATTTAGACAGACCTATATAATTTTGGTAATAAATTTCCTGAACGCAAAATCTTGTCTCACTTTCTTTGGTAACACGTAATAAGTTTTAAATTTATGTCTACTTAGCTCTTGGATGCCGATGCTTCACACCTCATTTAATTAAAATACTTATGCGAATCAGCATTTAGGTAGGTTGGATCTACAATAATTAGCAAACAGATAATTAACATGATCTGCTTTTGATTTATGGGAAATGCTTTCGTCTACATTGAGAAAGCCAGTGCATTTAATTCTATTGACATTATGTAACATTGAAATATTGTTAAAATTATTATTAGATCGTACATATAATGTTAATAGTATACCTATAATGTAGATATATAACGAGGCAGCACAGTTATATAAATAAATTAAGTATATAAAGAGGATAGAGGGAAAATACCAAAGGAATAGTTTTGAGGGAAAATATTGTTACGTATTTACAAACAGTATGGCTTCTAGTGGATCCAATAACTTAAATACTCGCTAACCTAACACTACTTTATTAACTGATTACCATGTCGCCCATGTCAAAGCTGCATTCAATATCTCTGTTTCTCTCTCTCTCCCTCATCTGCCATATGCTTTATCTCACTTGCGAGACGAAAACGTTAGAAAATGTGTCGTGACGTGACCTTGAAAATTCACTCTTATGCGGCTAAAGAAGTATTCAAAAATGTGTCCGGTACATTAACTTAAACAACCTACAAAAATAATGTGGCCTCAAAATTCAATGAAATTATGGGATGCAATTGAAAACGCTTAGGAGGAGCTACCGATGAATAGTAAAGAAATAAACTACAATCTGTTTTTCAGCGGTCCATCGAAACAATTCTTCGCGGGTTAAATGACAAGTATTAAATTTAATAAAGAATTCAATAATAATAATTTTTTTATTATATATATGTATATATATATATATATATATATATATATATATATATATATATATATATATATATATATATATATATATATATATATATATATATATATATATATATATATATATATATATATATATATATTAGCTTTCAAATTCTTTGCTATTCATATTTGTTTTGTGAAAAGTAATCTTGGGTTTGTAGCATTTCATTACATAGAAATAACCAAATAGACGAATAAGAACGAAAACACACTTACCAGTGCTATATCTGGACATATATACGGAAACGAACCACTATACACACGAAAACGAACCACTTAGTTCGTGTTCGTGTGTATAGTGTACAAGTTGTACAAGTATAGTGTACAAGTTGTACAAGTTCTTTCGCCTTTCTTGAGGATCTTCATCTTTTTTTCGAATTTTCGAAGAAACAATTAATACATACCACCAACAAATGATTTTAGTTTTGACTAAGCAAGCAATTTCTGTATCACTCCCTCTTTGAATGCTTCAGAACTCTATTGTATATGTAATTCAATATTTTCCCGCATATAGTTGGAAAAAGTAGTTGTTTTTCAATAGGTTCAACAAGATTTTATGCATTTTAAAGTTTAACATCTTCTGGATAACTGTATGCCTAATGCTTTTATATATAACATGTTCAAATAGAACAAATATAAATAGTAGACTAGGTTTGTGTATTCTAAGAATTTCAGTTCAGTCAAAAACTAATGTCATAAAACGTCACTGCAAGTGTTGGAGTATTAATATTTTAAATTCAAGTATAAATGATCAATGAAATAAATCGTATACTGCTCTGAAGATCCTCAAGAAAGGTGAAAGAACTTGTACAACTTCTAAGTGGTTCGTTTTCGTGTGTATAGTGGTTCGTTTCCGTATATATCTCCAGATATAGCACTCGTAAGTGTGTTTTCCTTCTTATTCGTCTATTTGCTTATTTCTATGTAATGAAATGCTACAAACCCAAGATTACTTTTCACAATATATATATATATATATATATATATATATATATATATATATATATATATATATATATATATATATATATATATATATATATATATATATATATATATATATATATATATATATATATATGTATATATATATATATATATATATATATATATATATATATATATATATATATATATATATATATATATATATTACAAAGCTAGTGGTATGTAGTTTTCACAAGTAGAAAAATCATGAAAAATATTTATAATCTCAAATAAATAGAGTCAAGAAGGACTAGAATCAAAAAATTCATGGCATTAAATTACAACAACGTTTCTATGAATATAAAAATTCAATGCTGTGAATTAGCTATTCAATCTTGTGAATTAGCTAGCTCCAATTCAGATTTCTATAAAAAAATGTGGGTCTATGAATCCTAGCTAATGGTAGACTTTTATCGCTCGATATCCACATAATATATTACATAATAAAATTATATCATTAAGTAGTAAGCGTATATAGCTTGTGGTCAGGGATTAACACTAATACCTAAGTGAACGTTGGCATTTCAACCTAATGAACACATGAAAGTTATTTTTTACCATTAATTTACACAAGTATGTAGAAAATGCGATAATGATCACAAAGGAATAAAAATAAAACAATACAGAAAATAGTCTTAACATTTTTCAGTACAAAGGTCCGTGATAACAACTGTTAAGAACTATTATGCATGTTAATATTATGTGATGCGTTAAATTTCGTATTCAGGTAAAAGGCAATGAAACCAATGAGGATCTTCCTCAGTGAATAATGTCGGTGATTTCTAAAAAGTGTACCTACTGCTCGGTAAATATAATTTGCTTTTCTAAATATTTTCTAAATATAAATACAATTGTTATGGCCCAGTCTTTATTTGTCTTATTATTTGTGCGCTGACTGAAAAATTGACTACCATAAAATAACACATAATTCATTGAGTGCGTAAATAGTAAAAATGTTATATAAAAAAGAAAGTAAAATATCATGCCTACATTGTTACAAATTGCGTATGTAATTTACGCAAATTAAAAGCATTTTAGTTGGGTATTAAATACTACGACAGAGCATACGATATGGCATGACATAAAACCGGCTAAAATATGTATACGACCTGTTATGTCATTAGATTGTGCAACGCAATAATTTCACGGGGCGGTAAGCAAAAATGAACCAATAATTAGATGGTGAATCACCATGTATTAAAAACTATAAAACTGGTAAAATCATAGTTATTGTCCATTCACCAAGAAAATAGTAAATATTGCCTATTTGCGAAGTAGATTATATGAGAACAGTAAGTTCATAATTTACATAATCTAGCAGGTATGCAGCTATATAATTTAGTAATAATACACACCACTTTGTTGTAAAAACGTTGGCTTTAACAACTTGGTATCGAAATACCTGTTGTAGTGGTGGTTTCGTCAACATTACCAAAGCATTCGAGATCTAATGCATCTTTTGCTCTCTTCCCTGTTCAGAACATTATTTAAAAAAAATATCGCTTACAATATTTTTCACCACTGTCTTCTTGTGGTCCCACTTTTAAGAAATTATGACAGACCCGAAACAAATAAGACCCATTCCAACGGCAGATTTCAGCAAACCAAGAAAGTCATCCGACAAAAAAAAACTTCCGAGAAACTGTTAATAGGCCAGTGCAGTTTAGACAAAAAATAAACAAAAAGTTTTGCGGAGAATTGTGGAAAACTGGAAAAAAAGGACAACAGTGGACATTTTATCCATTTTGTAGATAATTGTCGCATGTATATCAATATCCTTTACACGCTAATCACAGTACTACAAGGAATATTTCCATTTATGGAGAACAAGAAACGCTTAATCGCTCCTCTATCATGCCACCTTGCAACCACAAGAATCGACGGTGTACACGCAGAAGATGACGCTGATGCGGTGATTGTTTAACGGTAGCCGAAGCAGGACATCAGGAATCACTGGTTGTGATTGTAGGTGAAGACACGGATCTACTCGTCCTTAAGGCTCCTATTCCTGACGTCTATGGAGATATTTGCCTGTTTATTCCAGATTACCACGACGGAACCAGCAAGATATTTCACTGTGTGAAACTTAAGTTAGGTCTTGGACATTTTCTGGAATGCCTTCTGTATTCTGTATTATGTAATTGAGTGCGGATCAAATATTCCGCTGCACTTAGGACCCATTGGGCTCCTAGTACTTCCTCCGTGAGGGAAATGTCTCCCTAGGTTGATGGCCTAGTAAATAATGACTAATGTAAAAAGTACCTAGTAAATAAGGACTAATGTAAAAAAGGCGATGATGTGGCATAGGGGCCTTTCCCTCATATTGTCCATAATAACGTTCAACCAACGTTCCCCCAATATGGATTTCCTGGTTGATGACATGGCGGGACACTCACAAAGTACATGATCTACCGTTTCATCTTTTTGTTCACATCCTCTACAGATGTGTGTGTTACTTTGTCTCATATTATGGAGCTGCTTCCTTACCCCACAGTGTCCGGTAGGATTCCTATTACAAATCGTAGGTTTCCCTAGACATTACCAGATAATTCCTCGCTATCTCTTCGCTGGTATATCTCAGGAGATTTCTGGCCAGCTGACAGCTACTTGTTTTATACCATAACGTCTTAAATTTCTTATGGATATTTCCTTGATTTTTTGGAGTTTCGCTGCAATTGGTAGTGTACTTGAGGGACCAGGCCCAAGGATTTGTAGGCTGGCTGCCTTCCTGGCTAGTTTGTCAGCTTCTTTATGCCGTTGCATTGTGAGTGCCCTTTGACCCAATATAGGGAGATGTATTCATCTGACAAGCTCTCACAATTGCTCGCTCTCGCAATTGTGATATTCCCACATTCCTTTAGTTATTTTATAATTTTTCTGGGCCAGTAGTGATTGTCTACTATCTATGCAGATTCTGATTGTCTTGCCTGTTATTTGTCAGCGGCCAATATCTCCTGCGGCTAAGGTTATACCTGCTAGTTCTGTTTAGTATTGTATTGTTTTCAGTAGGAATAAAGTTGAACTAATAGGACGGTATGCTTTTGGTATGAGGAATACTTTTATATCGGTTCATGTTTTTAGGATGTAACCTAAACATCCCAACCAGATGCGGCAGTAGTTAGCCAGGATATATGCCATTAATGTCCGGCGATTTAAATGGGGAGAAGCTCTGTATTGCCCATTTGATTCTGTCTTCAGTTAGTATTTGGTTGGCGGTTTGTCAGTGAAATCTGTACGTGTCGACCATTTGGCCATTCCCTTAGATCTGTTGTGACAGATTCAGGGAAGTTAGCATGAGCAGCTCTAGGCTTTCGCAAAGGTTGTTGGTCCTAGTACCATCATCCCTTTTCTATATCATAGTTTTGTCATTAGCTAGAATTTTACATAGCCTGTTGGCAGCCTGTGAGTAGTCTTAAATTTCCTCCCAGTAGGCTCTCCACGCTTATCTTTGTTTTTGATCAACTAATTTTTTAAACTCAACATGCCTCAACAATTAACTAATTAATCAATTAACAATTAACTAATTAGTCCTTCAGAACTCCCTAATTAAACGCCTCAAACACATGGATGCAACCTTAAACGTTATTCTTCCAGAGAAGGGAACCTACTAAGGCCCTTAAGGTTGTGCAGCAGTATACGACATGTGCTATTGAAATTGCTCAGGAGCTCAGGCTAGACAAAAGAGTTCCTGTTAAGAGAGGATGAATCGTGAATGTCGGAGGCGACGCCCATCCCGTGGACGGAAGTCACGGAATCCTACACTAACTGAATGTTTGAGAGACGTATATTTACCAACAAAGGCACACCCAAGAGGTAGCGGTCATTGAAGTTCTTCACGTCCAATACAAGCACAGGCTGTTTATAGATCCGAGCTTCAGAATTATCGGGGAAAAACGATGCCCACAATTGTGACCGACTGCTAAAATTGTAGAACACAGAATTCACCTGTACATGCAATTAATTCTTAGCCTTATTTATATTTATTGGGGTTTATCATTCTTACCGCCACAGAGCTGGGCATTATTTGCATTTCCAAATACTCAAATGTATTTAAATACTAAAAAGTATTGAAAAATACCGAGTATTTAAATACTTCTTGCAATAAGTATTTGTAGAGTCATATTTACAAATACCCTGTTTGAAATATTTATTATTTAGTATTTTTGCAAATGATCCTAGAAGTATTCAAATACTTTAATTATTAAAATAACTGGAGAGTATTTAAATGCTTTTTGGGCAGTATTTAAATACTTGAGAAGTATTTGAACATCCTAAATATTCCAATCTTAAAAGTATTTAAATATATTTTCCAAACAAAATCAAATCGATATATCATAAATCAGGCAGGTTCTGAACTTCAATACATGCATAGAAATGAAGTGTGCAGCATGCAGCTAATAAGTTTTTTGTTAGGTACATGTTTACATTTGATGAAAATAAATGTGATGGTGAAGGTTATGTGACAGAACTGACACAGAAAATAATGATTTATATGAGAATTCGCAGTTTCTTATTGTAAAGGCTTGTCTTGTAAGACCTTGTATTTTGTGCATATACCATAATTTTCGAAAAAATCTATATTCAAGATATAAGAAAAGTTGCCTTTTTCGAAAATACGTTATATTTTAATCGTTAACATCTTTGCCAATTGTCGACATATCTAAGAAAATAAGAAAGCAAATGAAATGTTTTTATTACCTGCAATTTTTTACCATAGAAAATTTTAAATGTAACTAGATTTTTTTGTGGTTTTTGAGGTTGTGTTAGTAAAAATTTATTTTTTCATGTTTTTCAAGTATATATTTGCCAATTGTTATCATATTATAAAAAATAGAATCAGATATTAAACATATTCATTTGATAACCTTATATTGTAACCATAAAAAATAATAAAAGTCCCTATATTTTTTGCAACTTTGAAGTAATAATTGATTTTTTGCCAATCTTGAGATGTTATGGAAAATGGAAGCAAATGAACACGCAGTATATACTTTTAAATGGTACGATTAAACAATATAAGCTCTTATCTTTATTTCTGGACCAGGTAGGTACATTTAAACATATTCAAATACAAGGACACTAGATTAATTTTAAAAAAATACTAAAAAAGGCTGCATATGCAATATTTGAATGATATTTTTTTCTATGCAATATCTTAAGTATCAAATAATTAAAGGCAATGGTTATAAAATAAATAAATGCAAACAAATTTTACATCTAAATTTTCAAGATTTTTTTTTATTTTTAGGAAACAATAAAAAAATAGCCAAAATTCGTTAATTTAAACATGCTGGTAATTTTGTAAATATGAACATTTTTACCCAAACTTTGTCTGCATCAAAGTACTACCTTGAACTAAAAGGTTTTATAACTTATTTACAACCATTTACAACGTATACTAAATCAGTTATTTTTTAGCGTCTGTGAATAGTTAAAAGTGCAAGAAATCAAGTAACTACATTATATTGTTATTTTTATATACTGATAAATATCAATAGCCCGAAATAATGGCAAAAAATGAAACCATTGTATGTCCCCTTGAAATCCCATTTTGGTTTTTTTTCCTAGCTTGCTTAGTTTTCGAGCAATTCAATTTTTTGTACAGGCCGCGCGGGTTATAAATACGAATTTTAGAATTTCTTCAATATTGATTTTCTCGATAACTATGGTATATAGAAAAAAATAGAAGAACTAACAGTTACAGAAGAAATATCTCAGATAACATTTATTGCGATGGAAATTTTTATAATTACTGAACTATATATCATACACACTCCCACAGCTATTGAATTTGCAATAACCATTTTTATTCGAATTTAGCATTTCCATTCAAGTTACGTAATAGGGCTGAATATCTGCGTACTGTTCAAGTGTAAATAAATGCATTTTTTTTATTTAACACTTTAACGTTAAACGAATAAATAAATTTACACAAATAATAATAATTGTTATAGAAAGTATCATTTTTATTTATCAGGCTACTTTTACTGAAATATGAAAATATATTTTTATAAATACTTGTAGCTTATAATAAACGAAAACAAATCGGATCTACGCTCATATAAAAAATAGAGCGAATCTGCTAGTACTCGAGACTGATGTGTAAACATCTCGTATGCGGTAACGGTATGCGATTTTTTCATAAATATAATTTAAAAAAAAAATTGTTGTATCTTATATTACATATATTACGTATGTAACTAGATAATTATCTACTTACATACCACCCTGAATAGCTATATAGCACACCCTGAATATATTACACCTTGAATAGCTTTTTCAGAAAGATAAATATTATTATAGATAAAAATAATTATTCGTCTAATATATGAGAAAACCGATAACTGCATACCTAAGGAACATAAGAAGAGAATCAGTGGGTATCTAGACTGCACATTATCTTATACCTATAGGGTGTGTCATATAAACCGGGATGGTCAATTATTTCGAATACTGCACGTGGAATTAAAAAACCAAAAACACATCTCCAATATTTTTAAAAGATCTGTTCAGCGACACTAAACTTGACCGGGTGAAACTTTGAAATTTTAAATGGGTACCCCCAATTTTTTTTCAGATTTGTTTTTCGAAATAATTGACCGTCCCTGTATTTATAACACACCTGGTATAATACTGCATTTGACACAGCTATTATCTGGAATAGCCAGTTCAGTTAAACAATGTTTTATGTAAAAAATAAATCTACCAACCATTAGTTGCAATTTAGAGAAGAGACATTCACTTTTTTATTGAATAATGTTCAGAGTGTAGCAAATTGCAACTATTATTTTAAATGCAATTTCAATTCATATTTTTTCCGCTGTTACCTTAATTTACGCAATATTTCACGTAGCTCGGTAAACCGTACAAAATAAAGACACATTGAGAAACACCACTGCTATTAGTGGTGTGCAGGGTCACAAATTTTTAATCTGGAAAGTCCAGATTTATTAATTTAATACTCCCTTTATATCTTAAAATAAATTACCACAGTAATTGCAAAATCAGAAAGTTATTTATCCAATGTGGGTTAAATAGGGTTTTCAAACTAAACTAAATACTACGATTTGTTTTTTTTTATTTCAGGTTTGTAGCTATATTGTATGTAGTAGTTTTAAAAATAGAAGCATTTAGGTATCGTAATATAGTACATATTTGCGGAAATAATTTAAGTATATATTTTAAGATATTTTTGAAATATGTATTTCTCATGACATATAACATTAACTGCAATCTACCACTAGTAGCGTTGTATGTTCTTAGGATAAAGATCCGTTAAAGACTGTTCAACATATTTTACGACAAATTTGGATTTAATTTTGGGTTCTACATATATTTATAACACTAGCAAATGTTCACAGTTTACATTCTTAGTCAATACCTTGACTAAGAATGTGACCTTTATATAGTACCTGTGACCTTTATAAAGTAACCTTAACAAGTACTTAACAATGTTTCCAACAGAAACTGAAATATACAGGGTGAGTAATTTTAATCTTCGGATGAAAATGTCTCCTCCGGACAATGAAAATCGACAAATGGCCCAGACGAAAGTTGTTTGGTTTGAAGGGGGACATTTGTTGCCCTTAACCTCTTTAACCTTGGGTCAAGGGTTCAAGGTCATTCAAGGTCAACTTTGTTTCTTTAAATGCAACCCCCCATTTTTTACATTGGCAATCGATTCTACGTAAAAAAACATGAAACTTTGTCCGAACAATTTTTTTCCAAAAAAAAGACCAAGATTTGAATTTTCAAATTTTCTTTTTCTTTTTAATGGCGAATCGTAAGCTTATTCAAAAAACCATAGAAGACAAAAAGTCTGCAAAATTTTTCAAGGAATCAATTATCATTCTTAATTAATTAACTTTTTGTCTTCTATGGTTTTTTGAATAAGCTTACGATTCGCCATTAAAAAAAACAATACAATTTGATAATTCAAATCTTGGTAACTGAATTATTCCGGCTCATGTGCGTTTTGGAAAATTAATTAATTAATTTGGAAAATTAATTAACTAATTTTGAATAATTAATTAATCAATTAATTAAAAATGGTAATTGATTCCTTGAAAAATTCTGCAGACTTTTTGTCTTCTATGGTTTTTTGAATAAGCTTACGGTTCGCCATTAAAAAGAACAAGACAATTTGAGAATTCAAATCTTGGTAACTGAATTATTCCGGCACATGTGCGTTTTGGAAAAAAGTTGTTCGGAAAAAGTTTCATGTTTTTTAACGTACCGACTGCCAATGTAAAAAATGGGGGGTTGCATTTAAAGAAACAAAGTTGACCTTGAATGACCTTGAACCCTTGACCCAAGGTCAAAGGGGTTAAGGCCAACAAATGTCCCCCTTCAAATTAAACAACTTTCGTCTGGACCATTTGTCGATTTTTCATTGTCCGGAGGAGACATTTTCATCCGAAGATTAAAATAACTCACCCTGTATATCAGATTACATTAGCTTCACGCTTTGCTAGCAATGAAAATAAAAGTGGTCTCCTAGCCTCATTTGGAATAGGGAACATGACTAAAATTTTAAATATAAAAATAATACTAAAAAACATCATAACGTTGTAGTAAAACGTGTACTTCACAAAAAAATTTCTAATTCCTCGCGATCAATACGACATATCTAAACAGGGATAAAATTGACTCGGTCCGAAGCGAGCTGTGACGTCACATTCTACATTATTCGGCAGGCGTTGCGCCGGAAAGCGGCCGAATGAACTACGAAAACAAGTGGTCGAGTGCTAGGATCTCCAGTAGCCGACCGAATCGGTCTCGTCGTTTGTAAATTTAGGATGTGGCGTCACAACTTCGGACCTGCTTGAAACGGTGCGCCCGCGCGCGAGACTTACTAATTAATATATAATAATAATTAATAATTTATAACGAATTTATTATTGGGAATTAAGGCGTCATGCGAGGCGTCATATTTTGCATATATTATTTTTCAGTATGGAAGATCATTTTTATGCAAAAAAATGGGAATGTTCCCTAATGCTGTAATATAAGTGTCTAGTAATATTGTCTATCAATCTTGTATTAACTGTACAGCTTAGAATTTCGGATGAAAGGTACCTATCTACCTATGATTATGTTCCAATTTGTCTGGGTAAAAGTAATTTGTGATAGAGAAATTAGGCATTTTTTCGTAGCAAGTAAAAGCTAATTTTCAAGCAAAACCTTTCGATTTTAAGAGAAGTACAACATACATAAGATTATTAAAAGTCCGCCATCATCTTTGATCGAATCTCTTGAATCTCTAATGTCGGATAGGTATTAACAAATGGCCACTAGAAGGAGATAACTATATTTATATGTGTATCGCTACTATTATGCTGCTTAAGGCTAGTATGTATGTTTATGGGTCGGAGTGTAGTGGTTTCACTTCCACTACAGCCCTTTGTGCAGCCCTTTTTACTTGAGTAATTTTCTTCAAACCATCCTATTTATTACGGATGGCTTGGTGGCAAAGTCTCTTTACAATTTTTATGTATTATAATAACATAGTTCTGAGTTACCGAGATTTATTACTCTGTCCTCATTACCATTTATCTTGGACCACCGCCCATCCCCAAGCCTGCCTAGGTCACCGAACCAAGTTCCACCAACGCCCGTCTTGCTTAACTTCGAGGATCGAAATCTTACCGGTCAAGTCTCGCGGCTAGGAGGTCCCAGGATTACGGCTGGTTCATGATGGACGTTAACTTATTCCGGTAACTTATGCTGTAAACTTATGCCGTCAACTTATTTACGGCTAATTCATGATGGATGTTAACTTATTCTGGTAACTTTAAAAAATGACATATTGACTGATCACATAATACCCAATATTAATAAATAATACCCAATATTAGAAAGCAAAGAACCACACAGAAGCAACTGACAAAGGTGACAGAGTGCCAAATGATAGATAAGAGCTGAGCGTCTCCGCCTACATGAAATAACGTGATTGAAAAAAGAAATAAAACATCGCCAACTATTAAGGAAACGGCATAAGTTAACATCTTATTACCTGTATTGATAACCGACGTATTGATTTGCGATTTGAGTTGGCTCAATTTTAACGGTTACAGCATATAAGCTTAAGTTAACATCCATCAAGAACCAGCCTTTTAGTCTGCTTGAGGCTAGTTTGGTTGCTGTTATCTATCGTCTTTTCCATCGATTATAACATGCTGATTAGAGCAAATTAACTCGAAAACGGTCCATGTTTGGTGTGGAATTGACGAATGATTTTGGCTAATAATCAGAATTTGTGGATGTAATTCAATGCAGGTAGGGGTCTCTGCCATCTGAGCAAGCCATCTGAGCAAGCTGGCTGGAACTGGTCCATGTTTGCTGATGAATTGTAGAATGATTTGGCTAATAATCAGGATTTGTGGATATAATCCCAAGGCAGGTAGTAAACTCTGCCATCTGAGTAAAGCAAGCTATCTTGAAACGGGTCCGTGTTTGGTCTAGAATTGTCGAATGCTTTTGGCTACCAATCAGGATTTGTGGATATATTTCAATATATTTGATGATGTACCTTGCTCGCATTGTGCAGGGAGTATTTTTGTGCATAAAAATGTTCTACGTTACTTAAAAATAATATATATGCAAAATATTATTCCGTAATTCGTAGTCATAAATTTGTTATAAATTATTAAAGTTTCGTGAGTAAACAAAATATTTTTAGCGCTACTTTGGCGTGGACATCACACACGAATCATACGATCTTCCCGAAATTTAAATGTTGTTCGTTCATAGCCAATTGTAACGTATTCGGTTCACAGCCAATGGCAGCTAAAAAATTAGCTGTGGCTATGAAAATTATTTCTTAGTGCGCACTAACAAAGCCGGGCGAACCACCAGGTTATGCCCGAACGTACCCAAGAAAATTAAAAAGGGATGCAGTTCCTACACCAAATTATTTAAATACCTATTAAATAATTAACTGTTAAATAACTATTTATTTACATGGTCCCATTTACAACATGTATACATAGGTCAATTAATACAATGCCATTATGTTACGAAAAACGAAACAAGAGCACCAGACGTCCGTAAAATCAAAAGTTCTTATGTTAGAAACATTTAACCGTTCTTAGACACTTAATCAGGTATTTGTAACGCTCTGTGGTTTACTTTCCTTCTTTTTATGAAAAAGTTGCATTTGGTCCGTCATACCAGTCACGTAGTCCACTATTAAGGATGTGGCTTAGTTTTTTGGTGGCCAGTTAATATAATACCTGTAAACACATGCAGGGAATAAATATTTCTAACTACTAGTGGCTGCAAATTAATTGTACTTTCGCGAGTTGCCTAAAAAAATGAGTACGTTCATTTCCCAATTATTTTTGACGTGTAAAAACTATATTAAAATGTTACAGCTGGATATTTACCTCGATATTTACTACAAATAATTCAAGCTCTATTAAACAAGCCGAAACATCTATCTTTATATAGATTGTGAATCGGTTGAAAAATATACTAATTTTAATATTGTTGCCAATAGAGTATTTTTTAAATTAAAAATATTCTTATGAAATCTCTTTGTATATGAATATGTCGAATGGCGATATAATACATAATAAGTTTGTGTTTTATGTTTATCTAGATAAAAAGCATACCAAGCATTGCATACTTATATTGCTTGTTTAGTTTCCAGACTAAATTTCATTTTACATATTTCATCATTAATAAATACTAACAGTAATAAGAAATTAATTTAATCCACCATGAAATTTTCTTTTTAACTTCTTAAATTGATTCGTTATTACTGTATATCCAACATTAGAATTAGCTAATTTTTTCCAATAAAAATTAAATGTATAAAACTAAGGCAAATTTCATGAGTGCATATTATAATTAATATAATATAACCACTAAAAATATGTTATATGTTCATATAAAAACGTAGTGTACGTGTATGTTAAGAAAATTAAAAGCGCAGTTTCTGGGATGCTTCGGACCATCGACTATATAGGACCTTTACCTTTATATTTGTAATCTCGACATCTATCTACTATTCCAAATATTTTTATTCTGATGTTGTAAAGGGGTCATAGAACCATTTCTTAATGTAGCATCTCAAACCTAAATAAATTGGTGATTTCAAAATGATTGCTAAGTCCTCACCTCAGCTGAAAGATGATGAAAGATGACATGATCTTCTATTATTAATATATTATTTAATCGTACATTTGTTCTCCCCTGTTAACTTTTTCAATTAAGGGATGTAAGGGATGAAATTATCTGTCGGTTGTTTTTCACCACTGTTTATGCGTCCAATTAGCAGGAAAAATAGTTGACAAGCATTTTCCTCCATAATTCCGAAAATTAAGTTATTAGATAAAAAAAATTGGAATTTTCCCACTTCTCAAAGTCGCCCAAAAAATTGTGGTGAATAGATTTGTCCGTCCATTGGATTTTGGTACTTTTCCATCTGGAAAAACATTTTGGTAAAAGTTTTGAGGGATCTTCACATCTCGGCATGAAAAATTAAAAAAAAAATTGTTATTTGTCCATAATTTTGGATCGAATGAAAAAAAAATAGCACTGTGTTTCTGATGAGTCTTATAGAATATAATTTTTCAGTCAACAGACAGGTTCCACATGTCGTCCATTAGGAGTGACCTTCTCGAGGTCATAAATTCTACAGATCACAACGAAAAGCCAAACCAAAGTTTACAGAATATATATCAGTTGTGTCACGGGTGGTAGAATTGGGATTGGGGAATTGGGTAGTCCCTTCAAAGGGACTACAAACCCTTTGAAGTTACAAAATGGTGTATCCAAAATGGCGGACTATCCAAAATAGCGGACTTTATGAACCGATTTGTCTCAAACTTGAGACTTTGCGTTGTTTAAGGCGGGGGTTTTATATATATATATATATATATATATATATATATATATATATATATATATATATATATATATATATATATATATATATATATATATATATATATATATATATATATATATATATATTTACCATCTAACAGAGGTTCAAAAAATCACACAGATCACTAGGACAAATTGCAAACTCGCATATTATTATATATCAACGTGTGAATACGTTGATGCTATGATATAATTTTCAAAGCCCATAAGTACAGAAGAAATAATAAATAAATAAGTACCTGAATTTAAACCCTACTGTTAGTGTATATGTCGCCAGACACCTAGGACATACACCATAACTAATACTAGCGTACTCCATAGCCCAGTTATTTAGGACCTGTTTAACTTTCAGATTAATATTTATTAATAATTCTACATTTTGTCATTGAAAGTACAACCAACACATATATCACGACCTCGATGTTTAGAATTGTCGTTTTAGACCTCGATGTTTAGGATCATCGGTCGGTGGTGCAGGGATCGTGGATAGCTGAGGTTGAAGCTTCTTAATGAATTAGTTTGGACACTCTGTCACAGGTGTCGCCACCCTTGAAAACGAAATTAGTGAAAGTACAGTACAGAGTTGGCATATAAATAATGTGTGCTAAAATAAAGCATAGTGGTTTAATACTATCTTTGGTAGGTATGTCACTATTTTTCAAATCATTATTTTTTGTTTAACGGACTTCATCAGTTCATATAAAATCTAAATATAAATTTTAATCTTGAAAATAAATAACTTTTTAATAGCAGAAATTAATAAAGGCTAATTTTAATACCAGTATGGAAACTTAACAGTTCAAAATTAATAATCAAGATGGCGGACATTTTTGCCGTTTATTATAGTACCAATCGACTTAAAATCAGTGATTTGGGAATATGCTTTGGGGTCACCGATCACGAATTTTTTGCTCAAAATAGTTTTTCCAGAACTAAGATGAATGAAATTGAAAAAGCCGCTGAAATAGGGAAAAATTACGGCCTGTTGCAGGAAAAATCAAAAGCTTTGTACGAGAAAACTTACTTTGATTATTATATCAAATGGTGTAACATAAAGAAGAATATGGTCAAAAATTACCATTTGGAAAAGAGTCTCCTGGTTTACTTCTGGTATTTATCGAAGAAAAGGCCAACCATGACGCAGATATTAGCAATTACCCAAGTTTATTTGGGTTTTTGAAGAGAATCTCGGAGGGATACAAGGTTTTTACTATGGATACAGATACACAGTATCTATTTCATTTTGTATAAATATTTATCTTGAATTTATTGAAATAGGTCGCGCTAATTATTGGTTTGCCTGTGGCATGCCGAAAGCAAAAACAACTCGTTCAAGTTGATATTCAAGATTTAGGATCATAGTTGCTAGTTACTGTGCATGATACTAAGACGAAGGCGAAGAAAAATCGAATATTTTTTGTTATTAACAATGATAGACAACTGAGTTTTTTGAATATTTATAAAAATATGGGTCTTTGCGTCCATCAAATACCAATATAATCGTTTTTCTCTGCCACATAAAAATAGACATTGCACAAGATAAGTTGTTGGCAAAAACGTTTTTGGTGAAATTCGAAAGACGGTAACTACCTACAACAACCTTATAACCTGAAACTGCCTACACTGCACTGCATACACTGGACATTAATTTCTTCGTTCATCGGTTACAGTGTTGGGAAATTCCGCAGAAGGAATTATTGGGATCAAACAATTGAGAGGCTGGGCATCAACTGCAGTTGTCGAACAATATATATATAGGATTCAGTATCAAATAAAATTAGACCAGCTGATTTTTTTTGGGAAAATCAAGATTTCAGGCGATGCTGTCAATAAATTATAAAATGGCACCATTACCTATAATAGAATAACGAGTAGCATCCCTCACCAATATATTTTCAAATAGTACCTACCCAATATAAATATGACTAATTGTAATAACTGCAGGTATTGTAGATATTAAATTTTAAATTAAGTTTTAAATAAACTCATAGTTTTGTACATATTTTTAATTTTTGACGTTTCATCATAGGCCGCTGGGTCATAATAATATTCATGGGCTATAAAAAATAAATAAAAATTTAAAATTTATGGAATATAATCAAACCATATTTTGTAATTTAATGCGGTACATAAATTAATTTAATGAAAATTTCAACACCATCAAAATAAGATTATTCTGAACCATCACCACTCGAATTATCATCAGTTTTATTATTATGATCATGATGTTTTCTTGCATATAACATTTTTTTACAAAGTTATAAAATTTTTGTTTCAAACTCTTTAATGTTCTTCCGTTTCCGGCGAAAATTTTCATCTTCACACCGACTTTTACACAAAAAGCACTCCATAATTAAAAAAAGTAAATAAACAAATACACATTTTGATTAACACTTTAATTTTTTGAAACCTCACATGGTGTAAAACGTGAGCGAAGCCTACAAAGCGAAGCGTAATTAAATTATTTAATTAGTTTTTATAACTGGATAGGGCTGGAACCTTTGATGTAATGATAACACTCGAAGTAGTTTCCACAAACACCAAAACACTTTTACGATTAAAACTGACTTTGACAGTTTTCTTCGGATGATGCTTGGTTGGCGAAACGCGCGTCGAGCAAAGTAAAAGTGTTTGGTGTTTTTGGAAACTACTTCGAGTGTTAGTTTTTATTAGCTTGGGCCATTTGCGACACCTATTTTTTTTAATATACATATTTTATTTGAAAGTGAAAAATATTAAGATTATAACTTTTGCAATCATAATAATAAAACATAACCTGCCATAACTGACATATTCAGGTTGTCGGACTGAAAAAACGAGGTTGAAAATTTGTCGAATAAGTTATGAACTATCTTTTTTAGGCAATTATGAGCAATTGCAATTGAAAATTAGGTGTTGTGCAATAACAAAACGGTACCGCGTTAGAGTGATATGTTGCAGGTGTCGGACTTATCAATCGCGGCCGCTTTTTTTTTTTCAGAAAAAACATTTTCTTTTGTTTCGACGCATAATCTTTCAAATTAAAAAACATGAGTTTTGTAATAAAAAACCGTAACCGCGCTAGAATTACAGGTTTAGACGTTGCGTGTGCGGAAAAGCGCTCATCCCGTACTCTGAAAATGTTATAGTGTGATAGACTCGTTAAAATGATGCCGCTAAGACTAATTTTACCACTTTTGTAATAATTATCAAAACTATTATCTCATGAAAATCATATATTCGCCAATAAGTGATTTCATATAATAGGTTAATAATTACCTGCTCTACGTAGGGGTAGAGGGAGCGATGATACGTTCCCGCTCGACTCCCTCTTATGAAGGTCACATATATAGCCAAGATTATTGGCGCGACTTGCTCTACAGAAAAATACAATATAATGTAAAACTATCTGAATCAGATTTAAAAGTTTTACTCAAATCCTATAAACTAAATAAAATTTGTGTTGGTTGACCTTGTGGTCTGAAATCCATATTGGATCAAATGATATTAAGTTTCTAACAACAGAGTAAGTATGATTGGCCAAAATATTCGACTCACGAGAGCTGAACAACGACGTATGAGGGAGAAGGACGATATAATATGCAATATAGGCTTCTGTCGAGCTCAGAGTGTAATAGAAATTTAGCTTCTTTGTGTAGTAACTATAGTAAAAAAATAAGATAGGAAACGTTGTAATTAATTTATTAATAGAGAACGTGGCGATATCGGAATTTTTATCCCACATTATTTCCGTTGTTCAAATTTCATGTGGCGGACTGTATAATGTCGAAGGCCTTTGTGATACTACATAATCATATGATACAACGATAATTTAACAAACCTGTCAGATTCCTAAGCTTTACAATGGGATATAGTAACACGAAATTCCACCTTCCATCTCCAACCGAAAAATTTTGTTATTTGAAATATGTATTTTATGCAAATAATCATATAAAGTAAATTAGAGTGGAATAGATACAAAAACTGCCATGTCCATTATAACCAAGGTTGCAGGAGAAGCAAAAAATTAAAATAAACTTAAAAGCTCGAGGAAAAGATGTGTCTGCAAATGTTATTTTTTATATAGTTGGATAAAGTAATTTACACAATATTTTGATTATATTTCGCAGCTTCGCAATTTAAAATAAAAAATGGAGATTGCTACATTTGCAACTAACCCTTGTATATAGTTCGTTTTGTAAATAAACAGTTGAGAGATTATTACTTTTGTAACTAACATTATGTGAAATATGCCTATAGGTAAAATTTTTGAATGAGAAATTAAGAAGGCTTTATTAAAAAATATGTATTCTGTACCAATATAAAATAAGAAACTAAAAACAAAATTATAATTTTTTTATATCAACATTAGTGCGAAGTTTTCCTGTTGTTCGCACAGCTCTTCAGTTCTGGCTGCTTCAATATTTTCCGAACTCCCAATAATATTTCGGTAAAATGCATAATGAGATGTCAGAAAATTGTTAATATCTCTATTCCTTAATGGTTCGAGGGAGTTTTGTTTTCATTTATGCGGGGATTTATTAAACTCATAGATTTTCCCTTTTTGCAGACACCACTCGCTGTTCCTAATTCATTCCTATAGGTATATTCGCCCCTCACTAAGATATTATTTCTACTGCCTTTACTTAGCAAACATCTCTTACTTCTTCTAAACTGAAAATGTCATGATCCTGGAGGCTTTAAAGTTTGAGATACTTCTGTTTTCCAATCTAAGTTTGGTACATCGACGCCCAGTTTCATTACGCTACTCTGTTGTTCAAATATCTCAAGGTATTCTTCAGGTTTAAGTAGGTATATTCTTTTTCTTCTTAATGTACGCCTCACCGGGTACACTAATTCGGTAGATTTAATATTATTTTGCGAAGAAAACTACTTCCCACACATACCAATTAATGTGGTGTTCTTGTTTTGGCCGGCGCATCCGTCGCAAACTAATCTTCCTGTATTAATAATAGCTAGACTTACATATTGCAAAGTGTAATAAACACAAGAGGCGATTTAATAAGAGCCCTTATTAAATTCATTCTGTCCAACAATAGCTGGTAACTGTGGATTAATCAGGTTTTCCTTTTGAATATCCTTAAGTTTACGACCGTAAAATTATACATGTAAAACTGCCTGTAATAATATTATAGGCTTCTTTATCGGTTACCTTTGGTAATACTTGGTTTGTTCACAGTCGAATGAAAAAGTTAACACATCCACAGATTCCTCTTTAAGCAAATCAAAAAAGCTTTTGCACGCAATTTATGAATTCTTTTTTCAGTAATAATTATTTGCTTGGCTTGATTATGTTTACAAGTTCTATTTTTTCCCTCTAATTGCAGGCAAGCTAAGCACACATCTGTTCTTGGGGTACCAAACCCCAAGTTACAATTAGCATTGAAAATATGCCTAAAATAACTTTCTTTGACAGGCATTGTTCCAGGTTTTTCAATATACATCTTCCACATTTTTCGTATATTTAACTCAGAGGAAAGATATATTTTCATGTTGTACTCTGAGAACGGCAATAGTGGGATTCGATGCATTGAAACTTATTAATGCACCTCATTACACAGTCTATCTCCACCTCCGCCTAACTGCACTATACCTATGTAAAAAAGTATAATTATTATTAGTTTTACTTAATATAACAACTTACTTCAAAATTACCTTTATCTTTTGGCTTTTTCACGAGTCCAGTTTTCTTTATTAAGACATCTCTTTCTTGTGTTTGCCACTAACTGGTGTTACATTTATTTCCATTTTTATAAATGTAATAAAGTAAATAATTTCTTTAATTTGCACGATAAAAGCAGAACAATAAGTAACACAGCCACTATGTTAACTTAAAATAACTAAAATGACTAGTAATGAGACAAGTCTGGTGATGATCACGTGATGTACATACTGCTGGCATTTTATCGCATTACTGGATATTGCGAAGTTTTGCAACTGATCATGTAATATGGTCCCTTCCATGGATATTGTCCCTTCTGAAACTAAGCTGGAAATTCGATGACAATTTAATATTGAATTTTGTCTCTTTTGCCCGAATATCTTTGAACCATCTTATAGAGGGCAAAATTTTTCATAAAACGGCGTAAAGAACTAATTTTAGCTTAAAAGAGTATATTGCAACTTTTGCATTTATACCAAAACTATTTTCCAATTTACTATTTCTAAGAAATGAACGCCCTTTGAAATGTTAGAATCAGGAAAACGACGTTCTGTCGTCCCTGAATTTCGCTCCTTTGCAGAAACATATAAGATTACTCATGGTTCCGCCGGCCCTGATTATAATAAACTCAGTAGCTTTTTATCAACATGACAGCAGTAATGTAATTTATTATATTATATTAGAATAGCGAAAAAACCAAATGAACTAATAATCTGCGAGTTTCAACCGCAAATTATTATTTAGTAGGAAACCAGACAATGTAAAAGATTTCTAGTGCCATGTTTTATTTTTAGACAAGTTTTACTTCTTTGCTTTTAATTTTACTAGTTTGCAAACAGAAATAAACGAGTCTATTATATTTTATAATAATATGACAATTACCCAACCGATGTGGTTAAGTTAATATATAATAAATTAAGTTATTCAGTGGGGAAAATATTCATAATAAAGATTTAACGAAAATATCATAACTACAGAAACATGTACGTAAGAAAAAAGAGATAAGTAAAATAAAAAAATGGATCAAAATTGTAAATTGTAGAAAATAAGTAGTGAAAAAATTATGTGAAACATTCTATAAGATACTCCTCGCAGATTCGGGTATATAATACAAAAAAAAACAAAGTATTCCTTACGAACTTGATAGGATTATATTGGTATGGTCTTATATACCTAATTCTACTACTAGTGCTACTAGTAATAGTCCAAGCATTCTAGATACGTGACAAATTCCTACTGGATAAAAAAATATGGTCTTATAGAAAATGAAATAAAAATATGAGTGTCTATTTTCTTTCAACTTGCGCCTAATTGGTGGAAAAGTTGCAAAAACGGTTTTTTGTAAACAACTGAAAAACTATAGCTCCCATCGAAAAAAGTTAACAAGGGAGTTGTAGATATTAAAAAAATATATCAAAATGTATTTATAATAATTTTCGATATTTTTCGTACTTTTCGAGTAATATCGAAAATGCCGCTAAAAATTAGGTTTTTTAGAACTTGCAACTAGTACTTAACTATAACGTTCCCATACTTGGGGTAGATATAGCTCATGGCAAGCTAAGAAATAACTTTTTGAAAAATATAAAAATATCGTTTATCGATATATCGATTATTCGAGAAAAATATGTTCTCTTAAGTTCGCTATATCTTCTCGGGGGCTTGTGCTAGAGTTGCGCATCCTATAAAAACAGTTGTAACGATTTTTTTATTTTAAGGGTCTAAAAATGAATTTGAAAACATTGCCCATTTTTTTCTTGTTTTGTTTTAATAACTTTCTCTATTTTTATTTGGCGGATATGTCAGTTACGAGAATCAATTACTGGCAGTTTTTTACGAATTTAAATTTAAAAAAAAAACATAACTTTCTGTGACCGTTAGGAGCCGAGAGTCGAGGAAGGCGCAATAAACGTTGTAGGGCCCTGAGATTCACACATGTTAATGCTAATTATATATATTTTCGAAAATACTACGATAAGATGCATTGATTTTTGGTATGCTTTCTATAGAATTACAAAATGCTAAATTTGAAACTAAAATAGCAGAAGAAGATTCAGATTCATTAATTATCGAAACAGTGGCAAATATAACTGCAGTTAATAACATTATTATAGTTGAGTAGTATGTAGATTTAATTGTAATCTTAACGCAACTGATTTCTATGACAAACAATATATCACTTTTGAAAAAAGGAAAAGGACGAGAAGTAGATCAATGGTACTCCAATAACAGCTTTATATATCCACAGTTATCAAAATATGTAGCTTTTCTTCATGGCGTCACATCACAGCCCGCTGTGATAGTCTCTTCATTTTACAAACAAGGGAAGAATGAATTATTAAAAATATTTAGTTCTAATCCAGAATATTATAAATTAATAGATATTTTTTATCACAAAAATGCACTTCATAAAGAAATCGCTAGAAGTATGTATCGTATAATTTATCTATTATATTGCGAATAAAAAGACGGCACGCTCAACGAACATCATCGCTTTGAGTATTATTTAAACGATCTACATCTTGAACTTCATTTCGATTAGAAAATCTTCCTCCAGCTGAATGGGTTGCCAACATGTCTTCATCAGAGTTTATTTGCAAATACAAATGGTTGGTAACGACTACGATGTGAGTCTGTAGAACTGGAAAATCTCTGACAACTTACTAATGCATGTAATTTAATGTACCCTAGGGAATCCTTAGTACCAGGTTTCCAAAATTTGAGAAAATATAATGAATAGATAATGTTTTATATATTTTTATTACAACAGGATATTATCATAATGATTCGCGATATAGTGTTAATATGCAATAATTATAATTCTTAAAAAGGTAGACAATGCAATAAACTTAACGATTAATTAAGTATCGATTTCAGAGAAATTATTAAGTCTCGCTGTAAGTTTACCTAGGAATAAAATATTATACATGAAAAATATATCTCTAGAAAAATCTCAATTAGACATTTTCCCATAATATCTTATAAGTAGGAATAACTGTGTCCATTTTTATTACCTACCTAAAATATTTTTTAAAAAAATATTATTTTTAATTATCAAAATACATATTTATATATTAATTTAATAGCCACTTGGATACAAGTACTAATTATGTAAATTTATTACGCTTGTGATCATAAAAGATGAAACGTCACCTTACGTTAAAACTCATTCTTACGGTTAAAATTATAATGATGGAGTAGATGTATGTGGGTTACTTATTTAATATATTAACATATTTTCTTTATACATATTTACTATTCAGAATATCAATCAAAATATTACTACATCAATTAGGTATATTTAGTGCAAAACTTTCTCTAATATATATATATATATATATATATATATATATATATATATATATATATATATATATATATATATATATATATATCTAATACATATATATATATATATATATATATATATATATATATATATATATATATATATATATATATATATATATATATATATATATATATATATATATATATATATATATATATATATATATATATATATATATATATAATTATAATATATATATATATATATATATATATATATATATATATATATATATATATATATATATATATATATATATATATATATATATATATATATATATATATATTTATCTTCTAATTTCTTTGCTATCTTTATATATTTTTTTGGAGGGTTTATCTTGGGATAGTAGCAATAAAACGACTGATTAGGTTACTTGACGTTTCGGTCCCTTTCTTGGGCCTTTTTCAAAAGAGTATTTTATTTTGTGACATATTTGACACAGGCAAAAATGACAGTTTTAATTAATTTTTAAGGTTACTAGACTGTTCGATTAGTATCATAGGGAAGAACAGGTTCGTAGGGTTTCTTGGCTGTTCTTCCCTATGATACTAATCGAACAGTCTAGTAACCTTAAAAATTATCTTATCATCGAATTTTTTTCAGATTTTTATCTCTCAATTTACGGAAAAATCCAATTTTTGGAGTTTTTTCCTCGTTTTTTTTTATAGGAAATCGATTTTATCATCCCAACGTGTTAAGACGGCAAGGGAAGCGACAAAAACCACCGTCCTATATGTAAACGGGCACAGAAGATGGAAACGATATTTTCGAATTATCGCCGGAAAAGTAACATTTCAAATTTTCTTCTTTATAGACCCGTATCTTCTAAACCATACAACTTATCGAGCCGACCTACATAACCTTTTTCGTGTCTCCGTCTATTCCCTACATAAAGGTAAGTTTTTAATCCTAATAGACGCCGTTGCAGTTGTTCGACGCTATTGCAGTGCATCAGTTGCAGAATTCCACCGGTAGGGGATAATCAACATAGTGCGACAGTGTCCGTGTGATTTGTTTTGGTTTGTACAGGTATAGGTGATACATATACTGCACTGAAGAGGTCCAAGAAAGCCGAAACTAGTCTGCAGTTGGTAGTGCATGGCATGGTCGCTGGGAGCTCTCCATAGAGATCTGTTTTCTATTGTGTACAATCAATGCAATTAATGCAATCAATGATTGCAAGCCGGGATAGAGGGATAGGAAGTTAGTAATTTATTACTATTTATGTTGCAAAACATTTTTCATTTGGATTCTCCTCGTTTGAATATAGAAAGAACTTGTACAACTTCTAAATGATTCGTTTTCGTATATATCTCCAGATACAGGTAAGTTTGTTCCTTTGATTATTCCCTTCCCTCTATGTTACAGTCCTCTAAAGTTGAGGTAAAAAAATTTTTTTTTTATTTATTTTTATTTATTTTCTCCGGAATGGAATTAGAAGTTTGAAATTTGCCTAACAACTCGCAGTAATAAAACGGTATATTTCATAAAATTTTAGTGTTTTTGTTTTTTATATTTTCAAATAATTTTCCAAAGTAGTGTTTGCTCGGAGTACTGTTGCAAATAATATTATGCTCAAGTTTAAAGGAATCTTAGATTTTTTATGTTAAAGAATTAATTGTGAGGAACACGATATTAATGAAATCGATGTAAATCATCAGCCATAATGTTGGCGAAAATAACAGGTTTAATTTACTATAAGATTACGACTGACCATAATAATCAATATTGTCACCATTGCTATACATCGAAGTCACACCAGATTTCATTTTGAAACCTAAAGAAAGTAACATATGTGACATACCTCTATATTCTTTAGAAAGTTTAATAATAAGATCTTAACAAAAATATGTAATCACGATACGGATTACATACGGTTTAGTGGACTGTTGAGAGAAAATAATGAAACATGTATATTGAACATGTTCCCAATTTCGTAAAAACACAAATTGTGGTTACTCGAAGCGAGTTCTGGATTTGCCCAGCCGATTTGTGACAAGCTTTGTGTAGCGGAAAATGTAACTCAGAAAAGTTTGTTTGTGATCATTGTTTACCTAAATTTTAGTATTTTTAGTTTGCCATTTTCGACACCTAAATATACTTTAGTTCTTTACCTAGTTTAGTCTTTAAAGACAGTATTAGTTTTCGTCACATGGTAGTAAAAAAACCTTTTTATATAGATATATACCTTGATTCCCTTTTCTGTATTGTTATTATTTTTTACCAAATATTTTTGAAAACTAAACGATACAATAAAATTTAATCAATAGATAAAATTTAACAATTAGTAAAAATTTAATACTTAACAAGAGGTCGAATTATTTCATTTGTCAAAATATTTTCAGAAATGGTGTACCAATGATTATCAGGCGCCTTGTACTAAAAATTATTAATTATGTTATATTATTACAAAAACACTTATTGAAATTATTTATTTCCAAAATTTAAGAATTTTTTCTTATACAATTATTGTAATAATGGTCGCTTTGGATTTTAATCCAAGTTCAACTGAACTTCGGCTGAACGGTGATGGTACGCCAGATCCAAGAATCGTTACAAATAAATTTTGAGGTTAAGTAATTTACTTAAAACCAACACAATTTTGAGGAAGGATGTGGCGCAAACAAATTGGTTTCTCTCATTCCAATTTTGCAAATAGAACTAAAGATATCCAATACTCAAATTACTCAAAAATACCATGGTTTTGTTTCGCAGACAAAATACAGAATTTGACAACAGACACTTAATAATGTCTAGTATGTTAAAAAAGAATCTTGCTATTCGCAAGTAATTTCTTTTGCACGAATTTTTTTTCTCATTTGCCTCTATTAAATAAGCAAATTTGAATGACATGAATAATTCATATCCATTAATTTCGTTTAATAACGTATCTGTTAAGTTGCTTCCGAAATTTGTCGATGTTAAAAATTACTTGTAAACATTTTTAGACAAAATTTATTGAATCGGGTTCTCGTCTTATTATGCCCAAGCCGTGCCTGACTTTGTATCCTGAGAAGATGGCGTCGCTATACTTGGTGCCGCCGTTGAGTTTCATTACTGATTGTTTAGGATATTTAGTATAATGTGATACTACCTTGTTATTTTCTGTCTTGTAGTGCTAAATGTTGCGTGGCTACTGTGTAGAAATTGTTCTGACGAAATATGAATATAACCTTTCTTTTATATAATTTCATTGATTTTTTACATTGCTCAGATACAAAACTTTAATTTTGGTCTCTTATATCGTAGGGATATATAATCTATCTAATTTTTTACTTGCCACCTCACGGTCTATAGAAAGACCATGTTGCCAAGTTGCCTCTAATTATCATGGGTAATTAGAATGATTTAATTAGCTAAGTGAGATAATTTGGCTCCATTAGGTATTCATTAAAAGATGATCACAAACCTTTTTTTAATAAAATTATTTAGTGTATAAAAATAGTCTGAAGTAAATTATAATTTACATCAACGTATCTAAACCATAATTTGAGTAGCAATTTGTTTATTGATATGCCTATCTAATATCTCTAATTTCTAATTCACGTGAGCATAATATATAGAGCAATATATTAAATTTGCATACTAGTTCTTTGATTTTGAATATATTTCAATAATTTTGAAAGTGTAATGATCGAATTAGAATTATATTGGACTACAATATTTTCATGTGATATTATTAACCAGCCCACTTCTGTTATTTATTTCATCTCGCGTAATCGATCTATTAATTAAGACATATTTTGATGGCTTTTTTTTCTGTTTGGTAGTATAAGCTCACATGGTCCTACGGACAACAACTTTCTTCTTCCGACGCGACGGCACATTCTCTTAGATATATATTTTTAATAATTGAACCATTAGTAGTAATTATAATTTCCTTAAGATACTCACAAATCTAAATATTCAGTCTGCATTGTGTACGCCTACATGTTAGAAAGCTGTTAATAATAAAGTGATAGTAATGGAATGGAAATAACTAGATTAACGGTAACATACACGAGGCACGACAAAGTATTTCGGAATATTTATATGCGAAATTTAAATATTTCTTAAAGTTCCAAACATGCTGAACTTAATAAA
Organism: Tetropium fuscum; assembly: GCA_964058915.1. Classification (NCBI taxonomy): domain Eukaryota; kingdom Metazoa; phylum Arthropoda; class Insecta; order Coleoptera; family Cerambycidae; genus Tetropium; species Tetropium fuscum. The sequence continues at coordinate 103,717 of CAXKVY010000187.1, read as the reverse complement.
ATAATTATGTACTATCAGATAAACATACATTATACAATTTTCTCAAATCATATGAAACATTACAGAAATGTTTTTTGATGACAAAGTTTCTTGATGAAAAGTGTATATTTAAGTGGATACGAGCGAAAGTGAAGTGAACACAAGCCACAAATTCTATTCACCATGATTACACAGACCTACAAAAAAAATGAAAATTTTTAGCTATATTGGGGGTGCTGAATCTAAATATGAAAGAAGTTTTTCTCTATCTTCTAGATCAGTGTTTTATTTTATCATTTCTACACGAAATGTGCAGATCCAATTCCATTTTGTGACGTTTTAAATTACATATTCAAGGATTGATTCCTGTATATTTGCCCTATTGTTAGTCTACTCTCTAGTTAGTTCCAAGAAAATCTACCAGATGGAGTAAGCATCCGATAACTACTTAAGTCAACGCTTCAACTAGACTTGAGGTTATTTTATAAGTTCTCGTCGTGCAGGGTCGATCGAAGTTGTTGGCCCCGAGTGATACTTGTGTTTAGGAAAGGGTTGTTATAAAGTTAATCTAAAACGTACTGTGTTGTAGATTATTGTATTTATGTTGTTGAACAGAAATTAAATGAGTTCAAGTAGAAGAAGTTGTGTAAATTATCCTCATATATTTTGTAAATTATCTACATATGCGGAGAATACACCTTAAAAGAAAACAGAAAAACTGTTATTCACTTTTTAAAGAGAGCTAGCTTATCATGGATGTTATCTTTGATGTTAGGCTTGGTGACTACCGGAAAGTGAAAAATCTTGGAATTCGGAGTACCGATGGTTTGGAACGAACCCAATAACCACTTCGATGACTTCTATTTCTGCCTAGTAAAAATTACTGGAATGAATCGAAATAACAGCAGAAAGTGAACTTATCCTGATTTAGTCTCTGCAAGAGGCCCGGTCCCTCACTCAGAGGAAGTGGCGATCCCAACGTTTCGCCTGCTACCAGAAGGTGATAGTGATTATGAGAGGATATCATCAATTCCTCAACGTTTCAACCAAGATGACTTAAATGACCGCGCCAGACATATCAACCTGTCAAAAGAAGCTTCTGGCAAGAAATTACTGGCTTCCAGGTTGAAGGAGAAAAATTTGCTGGAAGAAGAAACCAAAATTACATTTTACCGTACAAGAGAAAAGTATCTGCTACTCTTCTTTTCTGAAGAAGACAATCCTGTGTTTTATCACAACATTAGAGGGCTCCTGGAAAAATGGGCCTTCCTGACTATTACCCAGATGATTGTCGTCTATTTATTGACAGCTCAAAGAGAAGTTTGAAATGTGTCGTTCTACACAATGGGTCACTCAACAAAATTGGTCACTCAACGAAAATGAAAGAATAATATGTCAACATAGCTGGGTGACTTGCGTGGACTTGAAAATGGTAAACTATCTATTTGGACAGCAGAGTGGCTATACTTACCAAACCTTGCTTCTTTTACCTCTGCGATAGCAGAGACAAAACGTATCACTGGATTAGAAAAGAGTGGCCTATCAGAAAAAAACATGGAAGTTGGGGTAAAGAATGTCATTAACGACCCCTTAGTTGAATGAGAGAAACTCTTCTTTCCTCCACTGCACATCAAGCTGGGCCTTCCCATGTGCGTATCCCATATTCTTGGTAGTGGACCTCCATAGTTTTAATATCTTGGTGAAATCTCTCACCTTGTTCCTCTAAATGTTCCTGAGGAAAACGGCCTGTGTAAATAGTGCACCTCAATACTCATGTTACACTCAAGGGATTTGAAACTTTAACTTAAGCAAACTCTTAAGCATCTTGTCTACCAGCACATAGTTTTCAGCTTTGCGTTGCCCAGAAAATTTTGGACAACTGCAACAAATGATCTCCAGGCTTTTCGCTCAGCTTCATCATTCGAATTTCTGAAGACAGGATTCTTAATGAGTTGTCTTATTCGTGGGCCGTCAAATATTTCTGCTTTCATTTTTTCCGTATTCAACGTATTCAACCGAGGTTATTTCTTCCCCATATATGCAAAGCATGATCCGTTCTTATCAAGAGCCTTTATAAACTGATTCATAAGGCCCAGCTTGATGTGCAGTGGAGGAAAGACGAGTATCTCTCGTTCAACTACGGGGTCGTTAATGACATTCTTTACCCCAACGTCCATGTTTTCTCTGATAGGCCACTCTTTTCTAATACAATTGTTGTTATTTTTGGAATCGGTGCCAGCCAAGGTTTACAAACGTATAAGGAAGTAGCGTCGGCTGGCACCGACTCCAAAAATAACAATAATTGTATAATAAATTGAATGGTCCAACAAAATGATGTATGCATGTATGTATGTATGTATGGATGTATGTATGTATGTATGTATGTATGTATGTATGTATATATGTATGTATGTATATTAGACCGGCAGATAATGACAGATTTTCAGACTTGATTTAGGCCAGTATGCCTTTTGCAGTACCTTATACTATTGAGAATTTGATAATAATCAATTAATGAAAGTGTCATCGCGTGTTCTTCATATGTAAAAATGTTAAGAAATTTGTTTAGAAATTAAGCATTTTTATATAATTTTACTCAAGCTGCCATTTATCCTAAAATGAAATTCAATCAAAGTATTACTAGAATGGCCATTGGCATACCGTTAGTTTGAACATATCAGGTGGACATGCCCAGATACATATGATTTCTAAAATATCCTTTATATGTGTTCCTAAACAGGCTGCCAATGTAGAATATACTTGATATTACTATACAATTGCTAACAGGTAAGATGGCATACCGTTTGTGCATGTCTATGTATATCTCATATGGTAGAAATTTAGCAATGTTAAACAATAATTTTCTGTCATTTTACTCAAGCTCAAATTGTTACCATAAAATATATGTATCCTGAAATGTCAACATTGAAAATGGCATACAATTTTAACAGGTTTGACATAATAAATAACAAAAATCAATTTGTCAAATAAATAAATAAAGAGACAATTTTCTGTGTATTTAATCAGTATGACATTTCATTGTTGGTGCAGTTATGACCTACCGAACTAAAATAATTAATGGCATACAAGTTGTGCGAGTTTTACATGTGTAATTTCGTGAAAAACATTGCGGAGTTAAAGAAAAAAATACCGCGCTTTAAGTCAGTATGCCTTTTGTTCTATCTATTAGGTTGATGATTAACTTTCGTTAAATAAATATGGCAGACACGTTATGCATGTTCATCGAAAAATTGAATTTACCGCGCTTTTTATGACGTAGTAGCGTTCCGCCATTTGAGGACGCCGCACATACGACGGGCCTAAAATCGCCAGTATTGTGACAACTATTGTATTGTGCGTACGATTTTTCAGAGATGGGTGAAGAGAAGCTGTGTTTTGTATGTGAATAACGACATGAAAAAATAAAACTTTTTACTGAAAGTGCTTTATTGAAGTGTCAGGCAACTTTGCAGTTAAGAATTAGACATAATTTAAAATACAATGAATGCAAACTTCCATTGACAGTGAACAATGAAATCGGTTATCATCTGAAATGATTTCTTATTATTTTCATCAGTTATTAGAATTCATTAAATTGTACAATATTATTATTTATAGATCCTGAATATGATTGCCAGCATGGTAACGTCAGCGAATCTTCGGACGATGGAGATGATGAGTGTGATGATGACAATGATTATGATGATGGAGAAGAAGACGAGGAGGACAAAATGGATACAGATTATGATGACGAGGAAGAAGAAAATGAAAGTGGCAAAGAATTAAATACCGAAATTGACTTCACTGATGAATAAAAAAATCTGTCATGTGTATTAAATGTAGTTCTTTGTTAAAAACTTCAAATAAATCTTAATGAAATGTTAATTCTCATAGTTCTGTGAATAATAAATTTTATTTATATGGAATAAATGATTGTATTGAGCCAAATCATACCTCAATTTGCTGAAATAAGCATTTACTTGCCTTCAATATAGATTTATTAACAGTTAATGTATCTAAAAAGAGTGCGATTTTCGCGGCTATTAAATAAATAATTCTATTAGTGTGTAATAAAATGGAAGAAAACAAAAGTTTTAATAAATAAATAGTAAATAAAATTTATAAATTCAAAGCTAAAAAAACCCCGCACCCTAAATGATTTTTTCATAAAGAATACTATGTTTTTTGGAAGCCACAGACCTGTCTAATCAGTATGCCCGTTATTATTTGATCCGCAATTCAATTGCTTACAAAAAGGCATACTGTCTACAAAGGAAGAAAATCGTTCATTTCATTTGCACTAGTCCTTTTTCGTATTCTCATACGTACTTCATAATTTGAGAACCTCAGACCTTATCAAACGATATGCCATTTATTGTAGCACCCAAATATATCTCAAATGTGTTAAAAACAAAGTGGCATGCAGATTTAACACACGGCAATTTTACATACCATTTCGCAATTTTTTTTCGCGTATGCCTATAGTAGTTAGTCACCCGATCGCAATGCCAATTTCATATACGTCGAACACTATCATGAACTGCATGAAAACAAAATGGCATACTGATTTTAATGACGGAAAATTATTGTTTAACATTGCTAAATTTCTACCATATGATATATACATAGACATGCACAAACGGTATGCCATCTTACCTGTGGCAATTGTATAGTAATATCAAGTATATTCTACATTGGCAGCCTATTTAGGAACACGGATAAAGGATATTTTAGAAAGCATATGTACCTGGGCATGCCCACCTGATAGCTTCACACTAACGGTATGCCAATGGCCATTCAAGTAATACTTTGATTGAATTTCATTTTAGGATAAATGGCAACTTGAGTAAAATTATATAAAAATGCTTAATTTCTAAACAAATTTCTTAACATTTTTATATATGAAGAACACGCGACGACACTTACATGTATGTATGTATGTATAAATTTCTTCTGTCCGTGTGTTGTGATTAAACTCCACCTAAACCGCTGGACTGATTTTTATGATGATTAAGTTGATTCGAGAATGGTTTTCAGCTTCACAATGCGATCCTACAGAAAATATTTTTTAATTAATTTAAATATCTATAAATTATGGTTGTTACCCGCGCATTCGCCATTTCTTCTGGCATATCTGGTGAGTTTCCTGGTATCTCTTCGGAATCCAAGGTCCAATGCCAATAAAACTAAAATGGACCCTCTTGAAAACATCCCTTTTATAATAAAAGAATAACTTTTAATATTAATTTATAAATGACGGAGTTGTGAGGCAACGAACATACAAAAAAAACATTCAATTGAATTGAGAACTTCCACCTTCTTTAAGTCGGTGGAAAATAAGCAGCATTTTTAACATCATAGAAAAATTCTTCATAATCCAGAGATGTATTATAATTGTTTAAAGGGATATTGAAGCAGATAGCGTTATGATGAATACTGTTTGGAGGCAATGTATCTAGTACACTTTTGACTTCGATCGTATCTAGCTTGGTAAACAATAAATCAAGACAAAGACCCCTGCTATGCTATACATTTATATAATAGTGCTTAGTTATGTTTGTGAGTATGTGTGTTATTCATCACGCTTTAATCATATTATATGCAAATATATAAGAGCCCAATTAGAAAAATATAAGTATGTACCCATATTCCATACGGCGTTGGTAACTAATTTAAAAATTAAAGGGAAAGTGGTCACAAAATTACATTTAAAATAATCGTTGCTTGCGTATTTAATCCGCTTTACCTCCATCGAATTTTTCATTTATACTATGTCACACTTACTAACCTAATATTTATGATATTTATTTAAGAATTGTATTTTGTCACATATTAAGGTAAGCAACTAATTTCTTACACGTTTATGCCACATATTCTATGCATTTTATTGCTTTCATTTTTTCGGGAGAGATTTCCTTTTACATATAATTTCACCGCCTTTAGGCTCGTAGTAATCACACCACTTTTATTACAATCAGACGATTTGGTGTACAATATATGGTTATGACGCGACCATTAAGGTACGTTATAGCTTTGATTACTCTCTTTGAGGTTATGCCAGTAACTCTATGCCTTACAGGCAAGCGTCAAGTATTTACTGTAAATAATTAATGTTCAATTTATACATACATGCAGGTAGGGCAATGGTAGAAATTCCTCCTTTTTATATATAAACTCATGATAGGCGTGGAAGGCAATTTATAACTTTAAATGAAACATTGATGTTTGCCTACGGATGCATATTTTCTTGGAAAAGTGTAACGAATCCTGACAGCAATTCATTATTTTAATTTATATATTTCGACAGAATCAATCGAGTCATTAAGTGAAGTTGTCTTAATTTTAGATAACTTGTGTTAATTATCTCATTTTATATAATCTCATAAAGGTAAACTCCGATTAATTATTGATAAATAAATGTTGACATTATCCCTACGATCATCGTCAGGTTAGACATCTCCTTCCGAGATACTCTCTTTCTAGCACACGTCTCTTGGGGCTTAAAAAAGAGAGCATCCAATATTAATATTATATGAACACATATCTGATCTATCTATGGACATAAAAAACTTGGGCCATATTTTCTCGATGCAGCGATTTTAATACAGTGCGGCGAGTTAGTTTTAAGTGGTACATTTTCATATCAAACCAATTACATCACTCACTATGCGGTTAGAATTGTATTTTCACAATGGCACCCTTAAATTTCACCTTTTGACGTGCAAACTATAAAACAAAGCTAATTTACTGTATTGTCATTTTCATTATAAATTTAGTAAAATAATAGTAAAACTCATGTATTAATATAATATACAGTAACAATGTATCTTATTCCTTATTCATTTTATAATAATTGATGTCAGACTTAATATTAAATATATATTTAACACGACATGACTCACTCCTTTTCAGATGATCTTTCAATGTTTGTTTACTATAATTAAACAGTTGCCACATGCTTGCTGGTTCAAATACAAGCGTTTTCACGAGCTTTGAAATAGTGACGTCCCGATCGAAATCGGTTAAACCACCACATTGAGAGGTATTAATCGAGAAAAATGGCCTTGATGTTTGCATTTTCAAGTTAAACATCTTGAAAACGGAGAGATATTATTTTTCCAAACGAAACAACTTTTTAATACGAGACCGACACATATTACTTTGTAATTGTGTTTCTTATTGTTTATTTGAAATTACAAGATGTTTGTGAATTTAAACTAGGGAAACTAAAGAAAATTAGAACATGTGAAATATATATACATACAAAGTATGCATATGTAGCCAGAACGTGTATATCTCAAATAGGTTACGAATTTATCAATTCAATTAAATTGGGATAATGATTATGTAATTAAAGTTAGTTCGAGATTTTATCAGAGATTTTATCAGAAAAAAATGTAAAATCGTTAAGTTGTATTTACGAAGGAAAATAAATCTTAAAAGTAAATAGCTATGAACGTGAAACTCGCCGACAAAAATTTAAAACCAGTCGCGAAGCTATTTAGTAAAACTAAATAGCTCTACTAATAACTAATGAAAGAACCGCTAATAGGCCAGTAATATAAAACTAAAAAAAATAGAGTCGAAAACAATTACTTCAAAAGGTTTTATTATTATAATGGCTTCAGTTGTTCCCTGGAAAACCTAGGATGACTATCCTAGGTTTTTCCTCCTGACGGAGTTGTGTTTAAGTGGTGGGGGGCCCCAAGAGAGATATTTTTGCGGTTTGAAAACATTGTCGAATTAAAAGTTGTAGGACTTTATATTTTGCATTGAACCAGACTATATTTTTTGGACAATATTTTTTGTGTCCCATACTAGTTAGTGCTCATCAAAGTTGGACAAAATCTACATATTTATCAAAAATTTTCGTTCTAACTTCTTTCGTTTTTTGGTAATATTTTCTAAACTAGTGTAGATAGTCTACATTTGGCAATATTTTGTAATCTAGCAGGAATGTGGTCTATAGAAAAGTTATAGAGGAATAAATTCTGCGTTCAAAAGTGAATTTTTTGTACCACCTGTTTCCTAAAGTTCCAGACGCAGACCATGTGATTATTGCCACGGCCCGTGAGGTATCTCAGGAGCATGTGAAGGTTATGGTAGTTGGTGAGGATACGGAACTCCTCGTCATGTTCAATGCCCTTGCCACACTATCAGCAAACATATATTTCTCACAATCTGAAAGAGGAATGACCCTATCAAAAGTATTTGGTCGCAACAGCTTCAAACTGACAGACAACATAAGAAGGCCACTCATATTTCTTCATGCCATAAGTGGATGTGACACAACTTCAGCACTCTTCAGGGAGGATCGAGGAAATCAAACATTTCCTCGATCATGAAACTCAATCTGAAGCTATTGCCGAAGCTGGCCTACAATTATTAATAACCCTCTACGGATGTAGAGCAGTAGACAATTTAGATAAATAGCGCTTCTACCTGTCCAAAGCGATAGTGAAATCAACCGGACACCCCTACCACCAACATCCGAAGCAACCCACCAACATTGCTTGAAAACTTACCTACAAGTACAAATGGGGTTAGGACACCATCTGGTCCTCTGGAGATGGTAGGCCTCAAAGTTTTGTCTGGACCCCTTTTCTACAGACAAGGAACCAGCTCCACAATATCTTTTAATTTTTTATAATTTTTTGCAAATGCAACAGGCGTTGTGCAGGTGTTTGTGGGTGTCAGATGACTGGGATTAATTGTACTATTGATTTGAGCTAATGTGGTATATAAAACAAAATGTAATAATTAAGGGGTAGACACACAACACGCAAGAGCGACTACCAAGGAAATAACACTTTGAAAAAATTCTTACACTTTGGCTGAACATTCTATTAATACAGATCACAAAAAGAATTATGACCACGTTGAAATCATATTAATGTAGCCAACATCTTAAATTTTTTTTGGTAAAAAAAGTCTAATCAGGCAATAAATGACAAAATTTTTAGCAATCTTTTAGCTGCCATCTGGAATATTTCATACTGAATTATTATATATTAGCTTCCTATTAAAAAAATAAATTTTACCCTGCCCTTATACCTTACCCTGCTAATATTACCTTACTCTGCTAATGATTTGTTGGGAAAATAATTTAATTAATATAAGTCATATAAAAATCCCTATTTACAACAGATGTTTTTTGAAAAAAACATACTTGATAAAAGCGGTTATTTATATCGGCCGCAATAGTATTTTCTATTACATATTGTAATGGACGGTGGAGCATCAAATAGGAAAGTTACAAAAAAGTTTTAAAAAGTAAAGTTGTAGGGAATATTATTATGTACAAGATTTTTTCCAAAAATAAACTAAATAAGAAACCCACAAAATTTGTAAAAACGTATTGCAAAGTGCAAACATATGCATATTGCAAAAAACCCACAAGAAGCCCTCCATCCACCCTATAAAAATCAGCTTATACGCATTTATTCTTTTGAAAAATTATATATTTATTGGACTACAATGAAAGAAGACGAGGAAATTATACAAAGTAAAAAATTATAGTAATCGTTAACAAATAATGAAATTCTAATTCTATTGTTTATCTCGTTTTATATTGTGGATGATGAAGAACCTCAATAAGGAATGAACTGGAGTTGGATTTCTCAGTCACTGAACCTGCTAATCCAATCAAGTTCTCAAGTTAAACTAATCATAAACACACAATCAAATTCTAATTCCATTTTCCGTTTTTTCATATTGTACTTGCCGATGAAAATCCGAGGACTTCAAGGAAGAGGATACGTCCGTGAAGATGCACTTTATTTTGCGGCACTCTCGCGACTGAACCATTTATACTAGAATAAAACGTAAACTACATAAGATGTAGAAAATTCTGTGCTCTTTCATTCCATATATATAACAATAGTTATATTCTAGTTATTTTATATAATCAAAAACATATTTTTTATTGGGATTTTCCTTAAAAAACGCATCCTCGGTTAAAATTCTTGTTGGCAAACTTAATGCTCGTGTAAAGACTTTTATAAACTCCACCAAAATTTCCCCATACTTTCTACCATTTGATTAGCCTATCTACCAAAAATAATAACACTTCTTGAATGTTGGTACCGCACAATTTTGGTACCGCAAAGTTGGTACTGCACAATTTTATATTTAAAACGGCTATTATGAGACAGTCCTCCTGGTTTTTATTTTCTTCGCCAAAAGAACGAAATATAATCCAGTGGCGGTTCGCCGTATGAAATACCGGACGCCTATTTCTACTGTAAAATATAGCTCACACTGATTCTTTTAATACCTACTATTCTAGCATTAACCTAAATAAGTAAATAGTTTAGCAATAACCTAAAAGTTGTTAATAAACTAATTATTTCATCGTCATCTACAAAGTCGTTTTTGCTAAGAAAAGTGGTTTGGGGTTCGAAATTTTAGTCAGTTTTCAACATTTTCGGCAAAAAAAAATTTTTTTTAAAATAAGCCATTTCGATGGACAATTCAATACTCTACAAAAAAGTATATCAAAATTGTGCTTCGTTTACGAGATATCTTGAAAAAATCGAGAGGATACATTTTCACCATGCAGTATCTCCGATTTGCACCCTCTAATTTAATAGCACTCCGCAGGGTTTTGCTTCTTTAATAACCCATTGACCGATTCCTGTAATAAAAACCCCTGAACGTCTTAGTTCCTTTCTATATAACAAAATCAATAGCGTATAAATGTAAGGTTGATTATAGATGACGCAATTAATCGATTGTTGCTACCACCGAATATGATATGATTCTCGAGATTAGGTACCTGGTAAGGTTTGTAAGGCTCTACGGACAAGGTGACAAGGTAGATACTATTGATTTACAGTAAATAAAAATACAACTTTCTTATAACAAAACAAGGTAAGAATAAATTATACATAATATAATAGATATTATCGATATAGGTATAATGAATCCCTCTCACAGTGTTTTATCGCTACTTTAAACGCCTTTTTTAAGACGTAATGAAGAAGAAAAACGACAAATTTTGAATACATCAAACATCAAAAATAACGGGCAAATTTTAATGAAAAGAAAACATGTTAGGAAAGTTCCCGAACATTTCAATTTACTTGGTATGATAATAATCAATGGTCATGTGGCAGTTGATATAAAGAAAGTTTGTACTTCTGGCTATATATTTCACTGAGTAATGCATCGTTGTTCATAAGACGGTTTCAAATGCTAACACGAGCCGCCACTGATATCATCGCCTGCGATGAAAGAGAACTTATTCATAATTATTTGCTATGCAATGAAAAGAGATTAAATCTTGTAAAATTTATGTTCCATTATTTAATTACATTTTAATATTTACATTTTCTCTAAATGGAATAATTACTGACTTTCGCTTTTCAAATTCGCTCTACAATTATTTCAGTTTGATATTTCCTTCATATAATTTTACGACTCTTTCTTTATACTTAGCGGACAGGATAATAGACACCTTACACTAATTCGCTAAGCGGGTTTGTTAGGTTCTTGCATCATAGTATATTAGTAACATGGTGACAAATCACATATATACCTGTCTAACATTCTAGCTATTCTCAATTTTAGATAACTGATTGCATATAATAGTATATATCTGTGACAGTATTTCTATCACAAACATCTTAACATCCTTGAACAAAGTGTAATGTAATAATGACAGAGACAACTGTATTACAAATTGAAATACCTAATTTGTTATTTACCGCAAAATAATTGCTGACATGACCTTCAGTTAAGATATTGCTAAAATGACTAAAGTTATGAAATTTGCATACATCAGCTAATAAATACTATATAACTTTGAAAATTATGAACCGGTCTCTTCTCCAAAAAATCGGAAGGCAGTTAAATTGGTTCCATACAGAAATAGTTTCAAAAGGACGCCAAATGCTTATATTGCATCTAATACCAAATATATTGTATCGGGTTGTCGGATGGAGAGCTTAGATACAGATGAGATTATTACATTTGGAAAACAAAATTATTGATTTGACCCAATAAATATATAGAATTTTTTTATAATAAATAAACATTTTCCATATTAAAATTATCTAAACCTTCCTTGTACTTTCGAGGTTATGTCCAACTCTTACCTTTCCCTTTGTATTCATAATATTATGATCATTATAATGTTATAACATAAAATTTCATGTTTTTATCGAGTTTTTTGTTTGCTACGAGTATATCCCAAAGTTTTTCGTTTTGTTTCCGCATTTTTGGAAATTGGATATGGATAAATATAAATAGATAATATATTTGAATGCTTGATTTATCATTTAACGATAATATTTACGTATCGAAAATAAAATTTTGATAAATGCAATGAAACTGATTTCACATTGGATTTTAAATTAAATACCTTTAAACTGTATTATAATATTTATTTTATATGGAAATTTGTCCAATACTTTCATTGTCTTCGTTGGTTATTCATATTTATTTATGAATAAAGTACGTACCTACATATAATTAATGATAAATGCAAGAATGCAAGATCTTTTGAACTTTCTTTGCGTAAATGGTGCAAGGTTATGAACAATTCGTGACTGCTCTCTAAATGCTTTGTACGTTATTATGTAACATCAGCCGAGATTTATCAGTTTAGAGTTTATAATACTTTGTACTATGATCTGTATCTAGCACCTGTAATATTTGCAACAAAGGATTAGTTGATATTTTTTAAAAGCCCTCTTACATCAGTGGTTTGTCAGGTACACGAAATTATGGCGCTTGTTTGTCGTGAGAGTGAGATTTCTCAGCCTACCGTGATGTAATTCATTGTCATGTTTAGACAACTAAACAAATATTTGTATTCGGTAATACAATAGCTAACATGAAAAAATTAACAATATTTCTATTTTATTTCTTTTTGCCCTAATATAATGCATTTTTCAAACTGGTTTAATGTTATTGAACCCAGTACCCTTCTGTTGACAGCAACAATTTGTTAAGTTCCAGGAGAAAAATCTGCTTAATACTCTGTTTAGTCTGTTCCTTCTTTGTGTATGTTCACTTATTTTACTTTTTGTACCCTTTCCATATAATCCACCATATTCAGTTTACTTCACACATGCAGATCTAGTTTTCTAATACGTATTTTAACACTCAAATTGCATTTTTTGTTGTATTGTTATTTTTTTTATATTTACATTCATGTTAGATAACATCCCTTCTTTCCTTAAGTGATTTCTGTACAATTCGGAACTGTCTTTCTTTAGAGAGGTGCAATGTAAAACGGCTTCTATGCAATGCCTGCAGCAGCTGAAATTCGTGTAACCACCTACGGAGCACTTTACTGGTATTTAATAATAATTATATTACGGCAAACGTCCTGCTGGCTCTACAACTCTATATTTGTTCGGAGAGAAATCAGAAGAAGAAATTAGAGTTACAAATTACTACTAACGAAATAAATGTATAAATATTACCTCTCTTAAAAAGATGTTGAATATAGCATAATAACAGGCGCTAGTATTTCGATCAAGGTTTTACAACTACGTGGAATTTCTGTTTTAAGCGAACATTCTAAAATATTAACAATGTATTAATTGCAAACATTAGACAAGGCAACTCTCTCGTAATCTGATATCACTTCAAGGTTACAAGCAAGTGTATTACCAATTAGTTGGGTATATTTTTCTAATAGTATTTTTTCTAATATTTTTATTTTACATAATAGCAATGATTGATGAAGGAAACACCATGATTTATATATATCATTAACGCAACCACACTATTGACCTCATAGTGAGAATAGTTTTTTTAGAGAGACTTTGCTTTTCTATCAGTTCACATTGATATCCTGTAAATCTCTGTTAGTAGTAGGCTATAGTCTGTATCTCTTCTGTTATGAATGGGATTTGAGTAGGTCCCGGTTCCCGGTGTAGCGTTAGGTTCCTAATATATAATACTATATTGTATATTAGGGGTGCGTTATCCAAGGTTCGTTAAAAATCCCACGGAGTGTTTTATTGTGGAATCTTTGTATTATTTTCAGGCGTGATAGTTTGGTGCATCCCCAAAGTTAGAGACCATATGACCATATGAGTTTTAACATCGTTTTGTATAAGAGGACTTTATTCTTGAATAATAGACGACCCATGTGTATTTAGGACCCATGAGCCAGTACATCTGTCTGAATTTTAAATCTACTTTTCGTCGTTTTGTCTGTATGTGTGTGACCTCCCTGTATGACTTATATTACTCTGTATGTGTATGGCCTCCCAACAGAAGACTGAATAAATCCTGGCCAATAGATCTCCTCCAGCAACTCTAACCTAGATTAGTGATATTTAACGAGAAATGTCAATGAACACATATCTCCCGTTCATGCCGAAGACCAGCACATTTACTAAATACACTAATGTGTAGTGGATTGCAAATTGCAATAAAACAAACACTTTTTCCAACATGCGAAGTTCTTGTAGTGCTCTTAAACATGGGAATACTGTCGGTGCCAGGTGTTATTTTTTATATTTCTTACATTTAAGATTTATGTACTGTAGGTAGTGTTAAATATATTATACACCTATTAAAAATATGACACGATAAGTGGCTTACATATGTCAATATGAGAATGGACTAATCATTCTCATATTGAAATTCGCTTGGATGCTCTGCCAATTTTAACAAACCTCCAGAGCACGAAAGTACTGCCCTAATATAACAACATTTTCCAGGTTGGCATTCTAAAAAATTGTTATAAAAAAATATGGCGGATATAACAATGATGACTTTTTTAAACAAATTCTCTCTCCTTTATTTCTTAAAGAATTTTAAAAAACAAAAAAGGGAGTTATCATTTTAACTACACATTTTATTAAAAAAATAGTACTGTCATATAATGTCATGATATTTTGTAGATTTCTTACATAATTGAAAATATCCGAATTAGGGGAGACCGGAGTTAGTTGTTACAATTTTCAGAAAAACATTTTTTGTTCCTTGAAATCGTTGAAAAACTTATTTTAAAGTAAACCACGAAGAACTAGTGTAATTGTACACGAGCCTTTCTGCAACTGAGAGTTTCATTTGTTCCAACGAATGCTGTGTGATGCTTTTTTTGTTATACCTACCAAATATACCTTCGCTTGACTAACTATATCTGGTAATGAACAAGGGTAATACCAAAGTTTACAGAATATTTATTCTGTAAACTTTGGTAATACGTATTAGCTTTAACTATGAGAAAGAGTGGGTGGCGGCGAATAAAGTGCCCTCTATGTTTTGTATAGTAGGTAGCACCAAAAAAATTGTAACAAAGGCATATTATATTGATGTTAATTATACCTATTAATTATATGACGCAACATTGTAAACATTTTAAACATTGTAACTATACAACATTGTAACTGTACAACAATTATTATTTATGTTTTTGTTAAAATATATAGTTCATAATAAATACTACATTATGCACATCGAATGTAGTAAATAATACTTCATCTATAATTTATTTTGATAAGTTTAGAACTGTTGCTATTAAATATATCCATAACAGTTACTAAACTGTGGTAGGTTCTTTCGATCTTTGGGTGACCCACGTGCACGGGTTTTGACGTTTAAAAGTTAAACAGACGTTTAAAATTATATTTAAAGTAAAGGAAAACGTGAGGACATATTTAAAATTAGCATTAAATTCTCGACTTCTACAATTTATATTGAGTTTTTCATGTGCTATAATGGAATTTCGGCTAATAGTAAATAACTTCCATCTTTGATCCTCCGTATTTTCTTACAACAATTTTCTTGAATATGAGCCTCGAAAAAGTTGTTATATTAGGGCAGAACTTTCGAACTCTGGCGTCACGTTTAGTCGTAAAAACAAAGTACATTTTAGATATTGTTACATCGAATTGGGCATTTGTGTTGTTAACACTGAAGACGATTGGGTGCCGTAGTAAGTATCCTAGTGTTATGTTGAGTGAGAATTAAAATGTTTTTATTTCAGAAGTGGGATCAACTCAGTGCCTTATTATAGTGGATAGCTGGAATGTTGTTCATTATTTCGTGAAAAAATAGTGATGTGATTCATAATGCGGAGAGGGACCATAATAAATCTAAAGCTTCTGGCAAAAGTAGAAGGCGCTCCAAGTCGTCATCACCAAGTCCGTCGTCGAATGCAACGGAAATCATAGCAAATTGTAGCAAAAGAAGTAGACATCGATGTTAATGTTCCAACTTGAATGTAACCATGAATCAAACAATTACCATAATTTATTGTAAAGGTGATAACCGCGTTACCGATTATGGTAAACCTATATTCACCTGGCGGGGAACCTGAAACCCCAACCAGGCGCGTCCCCAGGTGGCGGATAGGGGAAAGCTCGTCGGCTCCGCACAACGGTGCCGAAGGGTAGGAGGGAAATAAAATACCTCCCGCGGACCAACAGGCCTGCACCCCCTCCTCGGATTGCACACATCTCCGAGGAGAGGAGCCGAGGGCAAGTACCATAATAAGTACTACGGGCGTAGCGACCCCGGGCAGAGCCCTAGCCGTGGGCGTACGAGCGTCAGACACCCACTACACACCGGACTCCAGACCGTACTTCAACGACTGGAGCAAGGCGTGGCTCCGGAACATTGTACGGGATCTGTGACCGGGGGACTTGCCTTAACCGGCCGGTCCGCGAGGAGTCAATCTCTATAAAAAACCGACAGACAAGCCGCAAAACCCTTCGGATACCTGGGGACCTCCGGAGTATACACCCCCTCCATGGTAAGGGTGCACTGCCATGGTTGTACCCAGAGCATCCCAACTCGTGGGAATTTTATGGATATATTTTTAATGGACGGAGAAACGATGACGACTAAGCAAGCGACTACAGACAAGATTAAGGATAAGACTGGGACCCAAGAGGAAGGTGGATCTTCCAAATATGAATGGCAAAAGGAGACCGACCCAACTATGAGACACACGTCTCTAGCGCGAACAGCACCAGGTGTTCAGAAAACGGGCCGATCAGAAGGGCCCGTGCCAATGGCAGATATGAGCCCCGACCAGCTCCAGGAGCAGGCCGAAAAAGAACATAAGAGGCTTCTGCAGCATATAGAGCGAATGGAGAGGGCCCTTGTCATCATGCAGAAGGCCACAGGCAGGCAGAAGAACGTCAGCATGGAGATCAAGGACGGCCTGAACAGGATCGAGGCGTCACTGGACACTGTACGGGACGGATGCAGGATCTCAGCAGAGATTAGCGGCTTACTCCTGGATCATGCGAGGAGCAAGCCTGCGAACCGTGCAGCCGTGCAAACGCTGCTACCAGCTTCAGTGCGGGCGGCTGGCCCGCTACAGAGACAGAAGCTAACTCCAGGGCCAGCTAAAAAGAGGGAAAGGGAGGATGCGCAATGCCTTGATAATGGTAGCACAAACGCGACGCCCCTAAAAAAGAAAAAACAGGGAAACGAGAACGGAAAGTGGATCACGGTTGGGCGATCCCAAAAAACGAAGGGGGGCGAGCGCGGGCCCAAAACTGATTCCCGGAAACCAGTAGAAGGAACCGCCTCAGGAAAAGCGACCAGGCGCCAACCTAGAAAGATACAGCGGGCACCCAAAGCGCGAGGCAATGCTATCCTCATTAAACCTGGGGATGGGAAAACCTGCGCCGAGGTACTGGGAAAACTTCGACAGACCATCGGGCCGGAAGATAAACAAGCCGACATCAAGGCCGTGCGGCGAACGCAGTACGGAGGCGTTCTCGTGCAACTGGGTAACGGCACGAAGGATGGCGCATCCTTCCGCAGTGCGATCCAGAATGCGCTGGGACAAACTTGCGTGGTACGAGACCTGACAACCAGAGTCACACTGGAGATAAGGGATCTAGACTGCCTCACAACAAAGCAAGAAGTAGAGGACGCCTTAAAACGAGAAACGGGCGAGACTGGGGAGTCTAGAGTCTATTTGTCACCCAGCCGAATAAGCGGGAACAAAGAATGGCGATCGTCGAGATGGACGAGACAGGGGCAGCCGTCCTTCTTAAGAAGGAACGAATAAAAATTGGCTTGATAAATTGCCGGCTCAGGCTGAGAGTCTCGGTTCCCCGTTGCTACCGATGCTTGGGCTATGGCCACGTTAAACGGGACTGCAAGGGCCCCGATAGAAGCACGCTGTGCTGGAAATGTGGCAAGAATGACCACAAAGCGACGAAATGCACCAGCAACCCCAGGTGCGTCCTCTGTGAAGAGAGGAAGAAGCCGGCCACAGAAACAATGCAGGTCCCGGGTTCTGGTGCATGTGAAGTATTCCGGCATGCTCTCGAGCAGAAAAAGAAAAGGAAAGCCGCCGGATGACCCGCATCCTTCAGTGCAATCTGAAACGGTGCAGTGCTGCTCAAGATCTCCTGTCCCAACTCGTCAGCGAGCTGGAGGCAGACGTAATAATCATCAGCGAGCAGTACCGAAACGTGGACAACCCAACGTGGTTCACCAGCACTACGAACACAGCAGCAATGTGGGTAGCAAATACCCAGAAATTGCGAGCAGATGCACACAGCGCCGGCGAAGACTACGTGTGGGTGAGAGCGGACAACACCACCTACGTAAGTGTTTACCTCTCCCCTAACACCACCGCACAAGAGTACCGAGAAAAACTAGGATCAATCGAAGACGCTCTGAGGCCGATCACAGGCGAATTAGTTGTCGCCGGAGACTTCAACGCTAGAGCTAGAGCTAGAGCTAGACAAACGCAAGGGGCCGATTGCTGCTAGAAATGACGGCCAGACTCGACCTGGAAGTTCTCAACAGAGGCACAACACCGACCTACAGGCGACCAGGGTTCGGAAACTCCATTCCGGACGTCACACTGGCATCGGCTGCAGTTGCACCTCGGGTGGAAGGTTGGCGGGTGATCGAAGACTACACTGGAAGCGATCACCAATACATAACCTTCGGCATCAGAGGAAGCAGAGAAACTGCGAGATATAACGCCGAGAAACCACGCCGCTGGAATTTAACCAGGCTGGACAAGACGAGACTTGTGGAGTTCCTACGAAACGCTTCGGATCCCACCTCAGAGCTCGACAGGACACTAAACGGAAGGCATAGGGTGGAAGCCCTAGTGGATTCCACCATGAGCCTTATTAAGAAGGCCTGTGACATATCTATGGCAGCTAAAGGGCAGCGAGGCAACAGAAAACCACCGGTATACTGGTGGACGGAAGAAATAGCCGGGCTGAGAAGGACATGTCTGAGACTCAGAAGAAGGGCACAACGAGAGCGCAACGCGGCGGAAGTTGGGGCTTTGCCTGTAGACCGATCGGGGCTTTGCCTGTAGAAACCGTAGACGGCATAGTCGACGAACTCTTCCCAAGGCACCCTCTGAGGCATGAGGTAAATAGGGAAGAAGAAATCGGCGGAGTTCCTATTTTCAGAATAGAAGAGCTGATGACGGCCGTCGCCGCCTTAAAAAGCGGAAAGGCCCCTGGACCGGACGGCGTGCCTGCAGAGATTCTTAAGATCGTAGCACATACGACACCGAACCTACTGTTGGAAATGATGAACGCCTGCATCCAAGAAGGAGTATTTAGCGCTCGCTGGAAGCAAGCAAGACTAGTACCCATAAGTAAAGGAAAAGGGGACCCGAATTCACCATCGTCGTTCAGACCCCTGAATCTGCTGGATACTGGCGGCAAGACGCTGGAATTGCTGCTGAGGCCTCGATTACTGGATGCCATTCGAACGGCGGGAGACTTCTCCGACAGGCAGTACGGCTTTATACAGCGCCGTTCCACCATCGGTGCCATACGAGAGGTAGTGGAGATGGTGCTTGTTACCCTGGACGTCAAAAACGCCTTCAATTCGGCGAGATGGATAGATATCCTTGAGGCGCTACGAGATATGTTCGGCATTCCGCCTTATCTCCTCCGCATACTCAGGGACTATTTCAGAGACCGCACAATAAAGTACGAAACGACCGAAGGGACGAAGACCAGAGAAATCACGGCTGGAGTGGCACAAGGCTCAATACTAGGACCGGACCTCTGGAATGCGCTGTACGACAGCCTGCTCCGAGCGGACATGCCCCGAGACGTATTCCTCGTCGGGTACGCGGACGACGTTGCAGCGGTCATCGTTTCCCGAAACACCGAAATGGCACAGCTGAAACTCGACCAAGTAATGAGGCGAGTCAACGACTGGATGAGCCAACACGGACTGCAGGTGGCCTTGGCAAAGACCGAGATCGTGCTGCTCACGAGGAAGAGAATGCCCACGATCGTACCAATGGTAATTGGTACCGAACAGGTCCAGACGAAGATGTCGGCGAAGTATCTGGGAGTGATCTTGGACACGAAGCTCACCTACTGGCCGCACATACAGAGCTCGGCCGACCAAGCCGTCACGAAGACCGCCGCACTGAGCGGACTCATGTCGAACGTGGGTGGCCCGCGGCCAAGCCAGCGCAGGCTCTTAATGGCGACGACGCATTCGATTTTGCTCTATGGGGCGGAGATCTGGGCCGACGCTATGAGAGAAAGAAATACAGAAATCGCATGAGCGCCGTGCAGCGAAGGGGAGCACTACGGATCGCGTGCTCTTATCGCACAGTCTCCGAAGCCGCAATTCTGGTGATAGCGGGCGTACTACCCATCGACCTGCTCGCTATTGAGCGCAAGCGAATCTATGACGCTAGCGTGGAAATGGGCAGAGAACGGGCAGTAGAAGATGAGAGAGTCCGAACCCTGGCGAAATGGCAGGAAAGATGGATGAACGACCCAAGAGGTAGGTGGACAAATCTATATAAGAGCTACAACATCTCAAAATTTCAAGTAATTTTATTGACAAATATAAAAGTTACAGATGCCTAAACATTGAAACCGTAAAAACACATTTTTTGGGTTCTGTGCAGTATAAATTCATGAAAAATAATTCTGCTATAATTTTATTCGGGACGTTAATAAGAAATTTAATAACGAATAAATAAATCATCTTTGACTATTTTTGCAATCATACTACTACGAAAAACGTTACAAGCGAAGGTATAAGAAAAAAATAGTTATTTTTAAATTTTTATTTTAATAACAATTGAAGCACGCGCCTAGGATGGACAACCCAATTTTTCTAACTTAAAGTGACTAAAAAAGGATCTGCGCTATTTGCAAAAATTTCCTTTTTCTCTTTTACTCGAACGGAGATACGGAGATACGTTCAAAGTTTTAAATCTCCATAAGCGTCAATGCTTTTTCGATAATTAATTTTTTTTTCCGAGCAACGGCGACAGACTTTTTGGTCATTTTTTTGCTAGAATATTTATTTCAATGGTGGCCATCATTTACTGTCAATAACTCGAAAATTTTGAATGACGCCCTTTTGCACATGGCAATTTTCGGCCAACTTTACACATAAATATATTTAATTATAAGCTACTAAATGAGACCAGTGTCAACTTTTACTATTAAAACCCCCACACATTTCATTTTTAAGAGGAATTATACGGCGAGCTCTCTACTATTATTGTTGAACGCTTTATCTACCGGACTAATTTTAGGATTCTACCTTCAAGATGTGGGCCCTAGATATCTCGTGCTGCGAGTTATCGGGTATTGTTACTGAAAATGTTGAGATCTGCTCTATCTTCATGGGTGTTACAACTGCCCATATCACCAATATATATACGCCAATTTGGTAATGTGAAATTATATTTTTACCATTCAGTTCAATTATCAATAATTTTTTTGCATGGTTACATACTTCATATTTGTTAAATCATATTTGTTAAATATAATTAATTACCTACTTTGGAACGTAAGTACCAAATGAAAAGTAAGTAACTACAGTTTACAAATTTTGGTCATGGTGCTGATATATATGTAACGTAACCATAATACGTATTACGTATTTAAGAAGTTGATGTCGTTACTTAATCATATATGATGTTAAAACGGACACTAACAATAACTGGACTGAAGCCCATCTTTCTCAATTAAATGGAAAATTCATAATCAGCACGTGATTTCGATTCGCAATCGGTAAGCTCCAAGCTCCGTTTTTTCTGCTGCAGGTTTATGCTAATTTTCCTTCGCACGCATGCAAGTAACATAATCTCTTATTAATTACGCGACTGTCCTTGACCAAGTATTCCGGGCGAAACCTTTAAATCACTTTCCTATGTTCTAAACCATATCTCTTTTATCCGAAAAACTTGACCCCCAAACGGTCAGCGCGGAATTATTCCTGTACAGGTTGTTATAGCTGGACATAATACGTTAGAATTACTAAACTCCAATTAGTCAATTTGGTAACGTGTTTGTCCTTGCTCGGTGAATGCTGATCGCTAGAGAACGTAGACTTGGTAGCACCTAGCACATAGTCGGTCTACGCCTTTCACTGCATTCAAGATCAAATTAATTGTGATTGGCTCTTTTTACAGCTTTTGGCACTGGCGTGTCCTGGTGTGGTCGTTACGTGAATGATCGGAATATTTGATCAGCGTTGCCACAGTTTTTTCATGACGTGAAAATACCGAAATGCTATCAACAAATGTGGGTTTTTGTAAGAAACCGCAGGAAGCACTTCTTTATTTCCACTAATACTCAGAATATTTTTTGTATTTGTGGATTTTATTATAATCTAGTGGAGTTGTCAGCAGGGCATATTTTAAGCAATATTGACTGTACTGGATCTCGAGAAGTAACTCCCCCTCTTTGATCTATTACAACCAGAGAGGAGAGGGATTTAAGTAAAAATAGTAATGATAAAATAATAAATGATCAAATTAACAAAATTCCAAATTCTGAAAACAAAATTTTAATAAAAGGCAAAAGTAAATCCTATACTCTGGTAGGTATGTTTTGCAAAAACGTTTATATTCGCGATTATATTCTTGAATTGAAAGGTTTTCTCGAGCAATTTGTTTTTTTGGACGAGTTTAATGTTGAGTACTGACCACATGAGCGCTGTGTGGCGTTAAGGATATATGTTCACTAATTAAAAAAAAATGTGGCGTGGAAACATTTAAATAATGAAACAATTTTTCTGTAAAACTGTTCATCTCTGGGGGAGGTGACAGTTCCTTATCGAAATACAGACGTATAATATCATCGGAAACCGCATCTTCCCCAAATAAATTTTCAACGTCCATCCGTACTTCTCAAACCACGTCGATTACAGTTATTGCGGGTATATCACAATTCTCCACACATAATCCATTATTAAATTACATAATATATAATAATTATATAAAAATTATTAAAATATTACAAAGCGGACAAAAAATATCATTCAATATCATTCAATTTAGGTACTAATTCAGGTACTGATTAACTTGTAAGTAATATTAAAAGTTTCTGACGAATTTTATAATAATAGTAATCACTAATCAACTACTACATTAGTAAAACATTAGTGCTAATTATGGATAAAATAAAAAATAGGTGTTAGCTATGATGAAATTAATTTAGTTGTAGTTAACATATTCAAATTGACAGATACTGTATCAAGAGGAACATACCCAAACCTCATCATCATCATCTTCTACCATCATTATCATCTTCATCACCATCTTCTACCATCATCATCATCATATTCTTCTTCTACCATTATCATCATCTGCCATCATCTTTAACCCAAACAATTTTCATTGTTGTTGAAGAGTTTATTATCAGGAATTAAATTAAAATAAATTTTCAACGGTTATTGTTGCATTTACTAGAAATAAATATATTAAATTTTGATAATTATTCTATTTAACTTTTCTTAGTATACTCTTACCTACGTTCTAATACGAGTAAAATAGAGTTGGTATTACGTACAAATCTTACTAGAAGTAACTACATTTGCATAAATCGAAATACACTATTTTCTTTAGTATATTCACCTACTTTTGCCTTCCCTTACCTTAATGAGCTGATCGCTGATCAAACCCGGCAAAGAGGCTGGAAGGATCCATCAAACACCCGACACGACACCCTCGGGGGTAATAATACACACCGGCGAAGAAAGTCAAGAGCGCCAGAAGCAAGGCTCTGCCGGTGGGACCCATGAGTCAGGATCGGGGGAGGCTGCGTATCACGTGATACTGATTACATTTGTGAGGACGGTCATGTGAAACGAGGCTTACGAAGCTGTCTCGTGCTACATAGATATTAGGCGTAAAGTGCTAAGCCGCTAAGCCCCCCTCTTATCGAGGTCACATCTCTAGCCAAAAATATTGGCGCGCCTACTATTACCTACCTACGTTCGTAGCATAAATATCGATGTTTTGTCCATTTCTCCTCCTCTTTCAGGACGATGTTCATTTCGGCCCTAGCAGAAAACTTATATAAGATAGATATAACTATAAGAACATCGTATTGAGTTGGTGGTCGAGAGGAAATACGTAAGGCGTATTATTGGTTCGTATATGCCTGACTTTGAGGAATGAGTAGTTCCAATATATCTGGGATATCTCCACCTTCCATACGGACTCTCTCCTGAATCATAGGGCAGCACCGGCGTCGTATTAAGACGGTAGGAGTAATGCCACAGAAGGTATATATATTCCAATACAGCACTCGTAATGCCACGTTGCATCGACTTATATAGGCAGAGACCGCATATGCTGGACAAGATGACAGCAAATGTATTATACATTTTCTATCGGCTCATCCAGCATATACAGTGTCTGGAGCCTGACGATATGATCCTCAATTGATGTCAGGCACTTCTATGCCCATCTCGTAGCTTAGGTACACTAGGGTGTTAAGTAGGCCATCCTGGTAAACTAGAATAAACGGTGTCTACTACAGCCCAGGTGGACTCTTTGTCTTTCAATGGTAATGGCTTATCTCTGTGCTGCTGAACACGAAGTGTACTCATCCCGTCCGTGTTGTGAGTGAACCTAGTATGGATTTTTCAGATACTTTTTGCCTTCTTGATGATGCGTGCTGCATCTTCGCGTCTATAATCTCTGCAGATTGACGGCGGCATGACGGTATGATTCGAAAAAAAAATATTTCTTATATATTTTTAGGATATATCAAGCATTGCCCATAGTGTTGTTTTATCACACCTATACCTTCAGGTATATTGTGATGTACTGCCAACACTGCATTTATAATATTTCTTTACATACTACTGTGAGCCATGGATAATGAGAAAGTGCATTTGTCGTATTTTAGGCCCGACAGTGGGTCGCTCAGATTTTATTAATGTTGTTGAAATTAGAAAAATGAATGGCGAATCTGAGGCTAGATATACTATTAATTTGCAATATATTTATAGTACTATAAAGTATTATTGATATTGCTAGGTTTAATGCACCAGTCATCAGGAGCAATAAACTTTCTTACACCTTTTGATTGATGTGTCGTTCCCATTTCGGTTTACCAGTCGTGACCTTTGCAACTCATGCTGCAAAAAAACATGTTCAGTTCTTGAAGCTGTTTAAAGGGATGCGCTTATTAAGAGAACCAGTTAAGATACTGTAAGCAGAGCGAAGGTAATCGAATGTAATATAAAAATAGGTAAAAAAATTTAACAAACTGTTTTATTTTAAATCAACAGTTGTACTAAAAACTACAAAATAATTATCACACAAACCTGGACCTTCCTAAGATTCTGACGCTTGGTAAGATACAAAAATGTGGGGCGCATTTGAAATATGGTTTATCTGCGCCCCACGTTTTTATTTCTTACCGAACGTCAGAATCTCAAGAAGGACCAGGTTTGTGTCCTAATTATTTTGTATTTTTTAGTACAACTGATGATTTAAAATAAAACTGTTTATTTTTTTTTTACATATTTTTATTTTATAGTTTTTAGTTGTTTTAAGATCCACTGTCCACCTTCTGCCTCCATTAGCAAACCCTCGTCATCAAGTATAATGTATGGGACTAGTCAAATGAGTCCGGTAACCTAAAAAACCCCAAGTACCAAGTTTGAGACAAATCGGTTAATAAATTCGATAGAGTGCCATTTTGGATTTGCCATTTTGATTTTTCAAGTTTGAGTAAAAAATTGTATTGAGTAACCTTAAACCCCACAAAGTTTGAAGTTTGGGTCAAATCGGTTCATAAATCTGATAGTTCGCCATTTTGGATCCGCCATTTTGATTTTATTAAGTTTTAAACAAAAATTATGTTAATTGACCTTAAACACCGCAAAGTTTCAAGTTTAAAACAAATCGGTTCATAACTTATGATCCTACTTATGAATCATAAGTAGGATAGTCCGCCATTTTGGTTCCGCCATTTTGATTTTTTTAAGTTTGAGTTTAAACTTGTATTGAGTGACCTTAAACCCCGCAAAGTTTCAAGTTTGTTACAAACCAGTTTATAAATGGGATAGATAGATAGATAGAAGGATAGATCCCTAGAAGGACATCGCTGAATCCTCCCTCCGCATTGAGTAGTAATAATTTTTGAAAAAAAATTAGGAATGTCCACTGCGTAAATGCCGCGGCGGTTGTTTTCTATACGTATATAACGGCCGCGACAACCTAAGCAATCTAAAAATTTTCTTGTGAAAACAACTCGTCCTCCTTGGGGTACCTTATGCCGTGTACAGATATTTTTATTATTTCCTCAGTCGGGAAAATTAAATCAATCTTGTGACAAAATTCCTGTAACGTAGGTAACAATCTAAAAATATTGTTGAGACACCAACTAATCATCCCTGTGGCCCCATATGCTATATACACGTATCTCTATTATCTGAACAGTCGCTGACTAAGACTAAAGTAATTATATATATATTGTTCTATGTCAAGCATAATTTAGATGATATTCAACAATGACAGAATGTACTGATAATTTTTATTCGAGCTAGGCAATAATTTTGCAGCTGAAAATAATAATAACATAGATCTAAATTTCTAAGTTATATATTTAATATTATGATCCCATCAAAAGTGATAATTTAAGCTTCCAACAAGATACTTAATACTAATTGTACTGTGCTTACATTGGCCAAATTGTCAAAATATGGGAGTCCAGTTGCATATATAGTACCTACATAAGGTAGATATCTTATTTTCAAGATATTTGTTGTGATGCTTTCATTATCAAACATGTTCCTACATTATGTAAGTATTTTGCAACTTAATTTTTGAGGTGAATACTTCTTTAGCCGCATGAGAGTGATTTTTCAAGGTCTCGTCACGCCATATTTTATAACATTTTCGTCTCGCAAGTGAGATATAGCATATGACCGATTTGAGGGAGACAGCGAGAAACGGAGATATCGAATGCGGCTTTGACTTGGTTAACGATCCCCCACAAGTGTTCTAAAGCGGAAAGCAATTTTGATATAATGAGAAATAGAGATAGCGAATGCAGCTTTGACTTAGGCAACGATCCCCCACAAGTGTTCTATAGCGGAAAGCAATTTTAATGTAATTTATAAACGATCATGACAGAATCGGAATTAACCAGAATACAATATTACTTATGCATATGCTGCTGGATATATCTGGATTGGGCTTTCGATTCTGATCCAAATGGATGATGATCTTTTTGCGGAGGATGCGTCCTCGTTATTACGTTATTACTTCACTTTCTTCCTGAGAAATTCGGTTTAGATATGAATAACGACCGGAACATTGCCACGACTAAATCAAGAACAACGATTGATGCTATATTCTCGAGAAATCTACACCATTTAGAATCACGAACATATGTGTCACACTTCAGTTACCATAAAGCCAATATGTACAATACCTATCTCTCTCACTATATCAAACGAATCGGTAAAGAAGTATTCACTTCTATCACGTGTGCTGCACGCGGATTCTTTTTAGTTAGGCCTAAAAAATCTTATAAAGACAGCATTTAGATGTTAATATAACAAGTTTTATTTTTACATAACGGCACTATATAAGATTATATTTATAAATAATACTTTGTATAACACATCCATTGTTTAATAACGATAATGGTAGAGAACGTCAGAAATAAAAATAAAAACATTAAGGTATTTCCCCTTTTAATTATTCTACTCAGGAGTTCCATTAACTTATTTACATATGGTAAATATTTTTCTTAGCTAACGTCTAATCTTCTAAATTATGTTCGCGTTTGTAAAATACACCAACTATGCCAGCCTTAATAAGTTTTATTCTGCTGATCATATCGGTCACATTTATTAGTCAAGGAGCGCCGAAACATATTTTTGTCCTGATGCGTAAGTGATAACGATTGTGCCTATAGAACTGACAAATTAGTAACACTTTAAACAAAATTATTAAAAATGCACCTATTATGAATATATAGTGTCCCATTATCAGCTCTATATAGCATAGTAGATTACGAAATAATTATGAATTATTCATGACCAAAAATTTTGTAATTTTTATATTAATTATTAATCTGACCTTGCATGATTTTTGTCGAAGTTAATTAGATTAAATTGCTATGCTTGGATACCATGTGTAGATGATAAATAAATATAAATAGAACTTAATTGAACAACGAAAAATAGAAATACCTGACTTTAAGTGCCAAATATTTTTTTATATATAAATAAATACTAAGATGCAGATAATTAAAAAACTAAATATATTTAAACTGAAATGAAAGAAAAAACAAAAACGAACTGACACATGCTGTACAGCTCTTAACACATGTTTCGCTAACCAACTTAGCATCATCAGGAGATGGTTCATAATATCCGACAATGATCTTCCGGTGACAGCCGGCACTGAGAACTACTCAATATAGTCAAATGTCGAGGAAAATCAATCATCAAGACGTTGGAAGTGCAAGTGGAAGGAGTGTTTCTAGAATGATCTACATCAACATGGGAAGTTCTATGTTAAATTTAGCGTATCTAGAATCAGAAGCTTCACATAATACCTATAGTTGCTGGCATTATTATTATTTTCTGTAACTCAGTGTATTTTTCGACTGATTTTTATCGTTTCTTTCAGCGTAATCAATTTTCTTTTAGCTAAACTTTTTTAGGTAAATTAGTTTTACGACAATTAATTCTATTCTGCGTCCAAAGGCTCACATATGAGAATACTGGTAAACACCATGTACGATAATCGTACAACAAAATCTGCAACTCTAGATTTGCCATGAGTATTGCGAATATCCAAATGTCCCATGCCCATCGATATTTACGTAAAGACTCTTCCAGAGGGTTCTAAAATAAAATTTTGCAGGGGGTTATTAGAGTCCGTAATATAAGGTGTGGCTGATATATAATAGTAATAATTACAGGTCTCCATGATCTTTCTTGTACGAAAACAAAGAATATTCTAAAGTTTTCATACTATATAGAGCCCTTCCATCGCAGGACTATTAATTTCAAAATAAATCAAACGTTTAGTTCAAATAGTTCAAACGAGAGAGAGAAACAGAGATATCGAATGCAGCGATATTTATACTGGATGCACATCTGCGGAGCAAGAAGCCTTTGTACTTTAGAAACTCCATAAAATGTTACTTATTGACACTGCAGGACTACCATATGAAACTTTGTTTGTCGAAGGTGTGTTTTATATGATAACGATAAATATTGATGTGATAAATCGTGCCGTGAGAAAACTAGTGCATATTGATTGTGATGATTCAGATAAAGTTACGATCGTATGGTTAGATTTTCTGGATTCACCGAAAGTTGGTGAAAAAATTAGGAAAAAAGTTGCATGGTATGTAAACGTTAATCAAATTAGTAAAACAGCTGTACCAATCCGTAGAAGAGTAGCTACAATACCTACAAGTGCTACATACAAGTGTTCTAAGGCGCAAAGCAATGCTGATATGACATAAACTATCGCGACAGAATCGGAATTAACCAGAATACAATATTACTTATGCATATCCTTCTGGATATATCTGGATTGGGCTTCCGAACCTGATCCAAATGGATGATGATCTTTTTGCGAAGGATGCGCCCTTGCCACTACTTCACTTTCTTCGTGAGAAATACGGTAATATGGACAATACCCCTCTCTCTTTCTACCCCCCCTCTCTCTCTCTCTCTCACTCTCTCAACGAATCGGTAAAGAAGTATTCACTTCTATTTTTTGACTGATAAACTTTTGTACGCTACAATACCGTATTTTTTAAAATCATTTGAAATAATGTTTCCCACACTTAGGAATATGGTTTCGCTAAATACCTTGTTCTTACTTTGTATTGAATATTATTCACGTAAAAGTTGATCTTCTCTTCATCATCGTTTACGAAGATATGAAGATCATTAATTTGGTGACCCATTACGTTCTAGAGATTCCATGAAAAAACAACACTATTTTAGACCTATTTAATCTAAAAGCTGATATCTACGGCAACTTACTCAATTTTTAGTCAGCAACGCATTCTGTTAGAAGTTTTTTATAACACTACAGCCGTAAATAACAGAAATGTATAATTTAAGAATCATAGTGTACAGATTTTTTATCCGAAGGACATCTCAATTTTTCTCCTTTTTGTTGCGTGTTGTTATGACAAATTGAGTGTTTTAAATCAACCTGCATGGTGTAATATTTTAATTACAATAATTAATAATCCACAAAAGCAATTCCAGTGTTCTTGATCTAATATTAATCTAAAAATAATGGATAGGTATACCTATACCGAAATATTTCTCATTCCACTTTAATCATAGTTATTATTTATTAAACGAATGTCACCTCGACTACTTATTGTAAAATAATACCACGATATAGTGTCGATATAGGAACTAATGAACATATCCACTTCGGGCACCAATAAAAATTAAAGCTAATTTTACAATACGTTTATGAGAAATTAAGATGTTTATCTCATATTACCAGACAAGATTACAAAACAAAACACATCGGTATGTTGTAAGTATTAAAACTAAATAGTAAAAACGTGCTCCAATACGGTGATAAGTGATAAGATGCAGCGCAAGAACTCGACATCTCTCGGTTACTAATGGGATGCTATATTTTGGACATATCCTAACATTGCAGTGTATATCCCTATTGTATACCCTAGAAAGCCAGTTCATGCACCGATATAAATATGCGGAATGGTGCACTGGATATACATACTATAAGTATTATCTATATCTATACCTACCTGTAATTCAATTTGAGAAAAAAATGGACGTGTCCAGTTTTTGTACTGGACCTTTTAATTGTGGATAAAAGGAATATATATTAGAAAAAAAAGTGTTTTTCATCACACGCGCCGATTCTCTGGTCAAAACAAAACCGCTATGTAATTTGCTATGTATGTATATAATATATACATACATATTATGTACATACATATTATGTTTGTTGGGGTTAATCTTTGCAACTGATTTTTAAAGCAGTTATTCTCAAATCGATTGGGTTCAAATTTTGTGTACACCTTTACTTTGGATCACAATGTATGGTTAGCTAAGTGACGTCATTCTAAATCCAATATGGCGGACCGCCCAAGATGGCGGACTAGTTATTTTTTATGCACTTCTATGGTATGGGTATCAAATGAAAGGTTTTGTTGAGAAGAATACGAAAATAAAATGACGTCTGAAATGAATGACGAAAATAAATCAAAATAGTGGAAAACAAGAGGGCCGCTATACCAATTTAAAAGAGTTATCACTCGGAAAGAGATAAAATACTTTTAAGATGGAGGCATCTAAGATGGCGATCAAGAATTTAGCCGCTCCAGTCCGTGCGATATTTGTTATCCCGGGGTTTTTGGAGCTTTTGGAATTTGGAAAATTACGATTTTGGGGTCGAATTGTTCGGATAAAATCTCGAGGCAAATCTTGCAACTGAATTTTAAAAGTACGCCTCGGTTGGCTTCATACTATGACTTGTGTAATTTGGCGAGATGGGCGTAAATAGCATTGATTTGCAACCTGTCTAGAAGAAGGAAAGCTCCAAAATCAAACCCGCAACGGCACAAGTAAACTTCAAACTGAAATAAGTGGCGCACACCTCCAAACAACCAAGTAAAGATGCGGCCGTGCTGAGCACTGAGTGGCAGCGGGGCAAACCCTCTCGTATATTAGCTCTTACCCTTCTAAACGAAGCTTAGAATATAAAACCAATAACTAAAAACCAATAACTAAAAATGAAAAAATAAATTAATAGTAAAAAAACATGTTTCAAAACAAGCTTTTATTTAAATGCTCTATAAGACGTTTCCTAACGTCAAAGGGTTATGAAAGGTATCACTTTAAAAATATCAAAATTAGAAAAAATAAATTAAACCCATCAATTTATTACCTTACTACATTACACAATTTATATGATATAATAAAAGCTTGTCGGGAAATTTACCTCTATAGATAAACAAGAATACAATATGCAACTTTATATTGACATTGTTTATTTTCTTCTTTTTAGAGCATTTAAATTAAAGCTTGTTTTTAAAAATGGTTTTTACTATTAATTTATTTTAATATGCGTAGTGCTTGGGGTGCTATTTATCTAACATGCGAAGACTGTCGGCGTCCTGTATTTTTTTTAAATTCATTATATGTAAGAAAATAACTGTACCTGTAAATACATCGGTATGCAGGTGGCTCCCAATCTTATAAATATAAAATATGAGAACTTAGTGAACACATTAGCTATAATGACCTGAATATTTAATAAATAATATCAGTTAACGATTTTACTAATTTATTATTTATGTGTGTCTGATAATATTCTACAGCTAATTTAACGTAATGTAAATAACTATTATGTACCAATATCAAATTCTTGTTGTTTCCTGCTTTAAAGAGCGTCATATTCCATATCAAAATAGGAAATAATATGAAACAATCTTTGCACCATTAATAACCTTATAGCAATTCTAGCATTGCTGATGAAAAACAAGAGGTTCATTAGAAAGACCACCGATGAATGTTCAATTAGCATAAGCAAGCATAGTGTAAAGCAACAACATTAAAATCGTAACTTAAATTGTTTATTATCTTTTAATTGGATTAATCGAATGATATAAATCGACACATATTTCTAGCTGTACTAAATATTATTTGTCCTTCATTGGGATAAGATTAAAATAGTTAACCGTAATACCTACTAGTGATTAAGTTACTCCTATATATTAACGGTGATACGGTCGGTGATAACTTGATATATCTATTCTGTTGTGCTTATTAAAAATAAATTGGAAACGTGATTTTAATAAATTATCATTGTTATATTGCAGCAATTGCTATTGGAATAAACATTCAACTCTGATCAATCACAGCGAAATAATTTTGAGTGATGCCGTACAAAATTAAATACCTATTGATAAAAATGATAAAACAATCGCAATTAAGCTACTATTATGGTTAATATGTTATGCGATTCTCATATTTGCAGAAAAATGGTAAAGCACATGTCAATTACTATTTTCTTAAATAATAGTTATTAATTCACTTGTCGCTTCAAAAATGCATTTTTAATTTTTGGAAAAATATAAATTGGTACCAGCAGATATAATTTTGTATATAATATAAAAGTTAAACATATCTTGCGATCATAAACAATTATTACGGCAGACGCCGATAATATTCACAGATGGTACCGGAGTGATTGCCTTCATGATGTTTAGGTATTACATAAATAACTATTATGTGCATTCCACTCTTCGCTACGCTGCCGTCCTAACTTAAAAGTCAGTATCTCCAATTTTTGCACATTTGTAGTTAATTCCCTTTCTAGGTTTATGATAGTAATATGCATTATTCGACAACGCTAAAAAGCAGTAAGAACAGCTTGACTAACAGTTTTGCTGCCTCCTCAGAATAAATCTTTAAAACTGTCAATCTTTATAGGGTGATAGATGATCACTAGATATGATATGATATGATCACTAGATATGATCAGCAACACTAGTTGGAATCGAGATATCAGCTCAACATCCACTCCTGTTATTTTTGCAGATTTTTCTGGGTCCT
Source organism: Tetropium fuscum (assembly GCA_964058915.1). NCBI lineage: Eukaryota > Metazoa > Arthropoda > Insecta > Coleoptera > Cerambycidae > Tetropium > Tetropium fuscum. The sequence goes on along the minus strand of CAXKVY010000187.1, from coordinate 69,952 downwards.
CAAAAAAAGGCCGAGATAGATATATTCCCATCATTAGTGCTTCCAAAGCCAAGCTTTGGTTTATCAACGATTAGCCCCATTTCTTTTCAGAATGCGTCTTGGATTTGTTTCTTGTTGTTTGCTACCCTTTCTTGATTTTCTTTACCCCTGGCCTGCCATTGTTTAATAACCATTTTATAAGAAACGTGTAGCAAACATTCGCTGAATCGATTCCAAGCATGCAAAGAAGATAAACCAAATTGATACCTCGACTTATCTAAATTTTTTTGTTGTAAACACTTATCGATATCAAAATTATTATTATTACTATTAAAATTTTTTGCCCGTAATTTTGGACCTCGTGGACCGAATGCAAAAAAAATTATACACTGGGTTTCTGATGAGTCCTAGCGTGTATTTTTTTGTCAATAGATAGGTTTCACATTTCGTCTATTCGGAGTGACCAACCATCTCGAGGTCATAAATTCTACAGATCACAACCAAAAGCTGGGGTACCCAGTGGTTCAGGGGGCCATTACAGCTCCTTGGCTATAATACGCACAAAATAGTATTTTTGGAGGCCATAGTTTCATCTTAATGCTTAGCATCATGGTTTCCAACAAGTTTCATGCTTTCTTTCTTAGGATAGTTTTACGTCGCTTCTCTTGCACAGAAAAGACAATCTTTTCAATTTATTGCGTAGTATCATGGTTTTCAAGAAGTTTCTAGCTTTCTTTCTTAAGAAAGTTTTCCGCCGCTTTTTTTGCACAGAAAAGATAATCTTTTGTAAAATTGAAACACAATACATTAATTCGTGAACTTGATGAAGCCGTTAATTGGACACTCGATCCTAATAACGCTACGGCATTTCTCTCTTTTATGTAAATTTTTCGGCATTTATCTTGCTCAGTTACTTTCCTTAAACACACTATGTTAATTATGTAAACACTATGTAACATTATGTAAATATTATATAAACACTAATGTTACACATTTTATAATTTCACTGCTTAATTTTGTCGTTTTCATATTTCATACCTAACCCAACCTAACCTAGTTGGTAATCCTTTATCGCCTGCGCCTTTAGGTGTGTTGGGCCCTAGGCTTAATATTCTCAGCCTATTTGGTAAATTTTTGAGAATATACCATAATATGGCACTGGTGCTGATAATAAAAGCGTTGATGATGTGTATATGATATTTGAAGAAATTGAATATTTGACATATTTATTTTAATATTTATCGATGAAAAATCGAAAGATTTTTCATCTAATTAATATTGACACGGCGTTCTGGAAAGGCTCTATACATGATTAATATTTACGGAAATACCGCCATATGTTTAACACTTTGTATGCCACTTTCGTTGTATTTTTAGCATAAAATTTCACATAAATTAAAAGAGATAATTAACCTGCAATTCTCATAAAAATATATACACCTGTTGCCTTGACTTTACTTCTAACTAAGGAACTTCTTTTTAACATTGACATCAATTCCTTGACCTTAGTTTTAGTTCAATACGATCATGTAAAAAATGGAATATTTTAATCATTTTGTTTGTGTGTCTAAGGCTTTATTTTGTGCTTCAAATAATTATAGTCGTTGAAATGAACTGATACTTACGATGATTAATTTCTATTGGAAATGAATAATAGGTAATTAATAAGATAATCTCATTTAAGAAGTACAGAGCAAGATGGGAAATACCTAATTATAGAGCTGTTGTTAATAAAAAAAATAAACCTGCAATAATTCTCCTAGGTTAATGGATTTCGATATAATGGGTTATTGTTAATTAGCGTTTCTTGAATATTGTATTAATCAAAATTAAAGTATGCTGTGAAGGAAACAGGGTCACTGTCATTACTCGTACTACAAATTTCTTAGAAAAATAATGTGCTCACGCCTATCTATTTTGAACTGAATCAATGCCAATTGCCAATTCCCAGGTTTGAATAGCGATTTACAACGTATTAATAATGTTAAATGTAAGATAGTTAATCACGAGTCAGTAATGTGATGTATTGACAGATATGTATACTGATATATTGCCCGTTAAATTGTTGAAATATTTTGACTGTTTTTGTTAATACCTCCTTAGTAGTTAATATGAACATGTCATTTTATTTAATTTTTTTTTCTCTCGAACATGATGATCTCGTGCGTTGTGAGTGACGTAGAACTGTTGTATTTAACTAATGCAATAGCATAAAGCAACTGTTTTTTAGAAGTAATAAGTTCTAATTATTGTGTTGTAAGAAATATATTTAAACTATAAGAGATATGTTAGAACTGTATATTCAGCATATTACCTGTACTTATTTTTTTTAAACTTTTAATTTTTTCTTCTGTATTTTGAAAAGCTGTCGTTATAATTTCTTAGATATTTTAGTAGCTATCTACTGATGTTATGTCTCCTAATTGCTATTTTTACAAACTGATTTAGTTTTAGTAGATACAGTGTTTGCAGTATGTTGGAAGGTGATATTAAATATATCAAAATGAGAATAACAGGTTAAAACCTTTACTATTCCGGTTCCAGTATAAATCCCTAGGAATAGCTACGGAACTATTCTTCTACACCGATGTTAAACACCTGCATAATATAATGGCATACCTACAATCGCAAATTTCATTTCATACAACTTCCATCGTCCCCCAAGGCATTCCTAAAAAAACCAAAAAATTCAAAAACTAAAGAATTAAAATTAATAGAACAACAAAAAAGGGACACCCAAAAAATATGAAATAAAAACCATTAAATAATTAAAAATATCGAAAAAAATACTACCACAAATGACCCATAAACATACAAAAAACACACTAAGATAGATTTAAGTACATTGTAAATATTTATAATCGTATAATATTTCTACTCCTGATATGCCCGTTAATATGATACATAAATACACATAAAGAAACTTCAAAGCAAATAGGGTAGCCGACAATAAGAATCCAGAAAGGGTAAGTGAAAGGAAAAATTCCACTGTGGGCCCTGAATCCAAGAAAGCATATTATTATATATTTTTAATACATTGACAATTCTTTAGCGCCAATGTTAAAGAACTTTTTTTAAAGCCCTTAGTTCACTTTTTACTGTTTCTTAGGATCCTCTGGTATAAAAGCATCAGCACTAACCTATCATTTTATTGTATTTTCTGCAGTTGATTTCTTTTACAAGCACGAGCTACCTTGCTTCTTTAAAATCCATGTCGGTAAATAGAATGAACTTGATATTATATTCAGTGAGGAATCTGTATTGTATAATCTTTAAATTTTATTTATTTAAAACAGATGATAGTCAACATGATAAATTATCACCGATTTGATAGCCTATTCTACGATTTTGTTTTTTATTTTAACCAATGAAATTAATAAAAAACGTACCATGTGACATGTGAATTATATTCTCGAAATTTTATGTTCAAGTTAACTTAAGCAATTTGGACTTGCTGATTGGTTAAATATCCTACGAAAAAAATAATCAGTGATATACCTACTTTATTAAATCAATTTTACCCTCTAAAATATTTCGCAGATGTTTTAAAATAGTAGTAAGCGATGAAAACTTAGTTGTCACTAATTCGTTTTTCGTATATTTTAAAAGTTTTGGAAACGTTGGTTTTAAGTTTGGAAAAATGTTGAATTGAAATAATTATAAAACGTTTCACATCCTATGTCTGTATCCTCAATGTTATACATTATACAGCTTAGTCCAGTCTATTTGTCCCAAGAGATATAATGTACTTTGGCGCAAATCATATAATTACAATTACCAGTTTGCTAATATAATGTGCTCTCCTTTCCTTCCATTCGCTCACACCATTTGCATATTTATGGGTTTTTGTAAACAAATATGCTGAAATTAAACTATAATCTATGTAGGATACTTACGAAAATGCTATGCCTATAGAGTTTTAATATCAGTAAGACATTCGATATTGTAACAACATGTAACTAGCAAGTGCTGTACCACTTAGAACTAGATCACTGCTATGATGTATGTGTGTATATTAATTATATGAGCATATTAGAACGGAAAATGTTAATTAACATATTTGAATCATGTGATATGGAATAATATATGACTGCGTTTTTGTGCAATAATTTCATAACCTATTCGTATAACAGGTCTATTTTGCAAAACTCTTTTTGTCTAAAATCTTTGGCTGCAGCGTTCTTATGTCCTATACTATAGATATGTCTATACTGAAATTACTGAAATTGATATTCTTGTTCGCTTTATTTTTTATTAGGTAAATCAGTTTATTTGCGGATTACAAGAGTACAAGGTTTGTGAAAATATGTTTTATAGATTTTTAAATATTCAGTGATAATGTAAAAAAATATACTTAATTTCGGCATAATTTTCGGTATAGCGATATTTACGGATTAGTTTGAAAATCAACTAATAAAATGTCTTCAAAGTTTAACGAGTTGTTAGATAGATCTTCTTTTATACGTGTTAATTTTTTGAAAATGAAACTCCTTGTATGTTTTAAGTTATAAAAAACATGGACCCGATCGTCCCGTATCCCCTTGCAAAGTACTGCATTTGTCCTTGCTTGTCAATACCTTTTTGGCGTAATTTTGTTCATTTTTAAATAAAACGTAGATTTACCTATTACACGGCTATTTGTTATGCATGTATTTATGTCTCATGTGAAAATATTAGAACTTGATAATTAATAGTAATGATATATATATATATATATATATATATATATATATATATATATATATATATATATATATATATATATATATATATATATATATATATATATATATATATATATATATATATATATATATATATATATATATATATATATATATATATATATATATATATATATATATATATATATATATATATATATATATATATATATATATATATATATATATATATATATATATATATATATATATATATATATATATATATATATATATATATATATATATATATATATATATATATATATATATATATATATATATATATATATATATATATATATATATATATATATATATATATATATATATATATATATATATATATATATATATATATATATATATATATAATATTTATATATGTATATATATATATATATATATATATATATATATATATATATATATATATATATATATATATATATATATATATATATATATATATAATATTTATATATGTATATATATATATATATATATATATATATATATATATATATATATATATATATATATATATATATATATATATATATATATATATAATATTTATATATGTATATATATATATATATATATATATATATATATATATATATATATATATATATATATATATATATATATATATATATATATATATATATATATATATATATTTATATATGTATATATATATATATATATATATATATATATATATATATATATATATATATATATATATATATATATATATATATATATATATATATATATATATATATATATATACATATATAAATATTATATATATATATTTATATATATATATATATATATATATATATATATATATATATATATATATATATATATATATATATATATATATATATATATATACACATACATTTCACAGTAGATAAAATCACTACAGCCTTAAGTGCTCTAAACGTTGCATCAGAAAAAATATAATATACGTCGTATTCGATTATATTTTTTTTTATTTTGCCCAAGAATTCAAAAGCGAGATGCTCAATTGTTTTAATTCTACTTATCTTAATTACCTTTAAAAATGCTGCTGGTCTGTCAATACTAAAAAGGCTTAGGAGGGAAGATATACAGTAAATCATGAATATTTTTAAAAAACTTCCCCGTGTGTCAAAAGTTTAGCTGAAGGTCTCTGACAACTAGACTGTTATCTTTTATTTGGTCACTATGATGTTTTCACAGCCAACTTTATCTTGGTATCTTATTTATACTTTACCCGTATGTTTGTTATTTTTGACTGTAGGGAAAAAAATGTTATAACCTTTCATGTTCTAAAGCTCAAGAAAAAAATAATATACGGGCATATTCCATTTTAAAAAATGTTATTTTGCCCAAACATTCAATAACGAAATCCCCAATTGTTTTTTTTTATTCTGTTCTTAATCTTAATCAGCTTTAAAAATGCTGCTAGTTTGCTAATTTAATCGATTTTGTAATAATAAGAGTTAGCAATAGTGCGCATTTAATTTGAAGCAGCCTATATGGTACTAATATTACAGTATACAATACTAATAGGATAGAACCAATAATATTCAACTCTGCTCTACTAATTTACTCTACATAATCATGACAAAGATTAAAGACTTTCCATTAATTACAATTATCAAGTCATCATGTATACGTTTTCAAACTCACGAACCATTAGAGTGGACAATAGGTTGCTTTATTTTTCAGGGTAAAAATGTGTCTAACATCAAGGATGTAGACACTTTGTAGCATATTCTATGCTAATAATAGTATAACAGATTATAATAAGATACCTAAATTTGGAGGAATTTGCACAATAAACTTAGTTAGCTGACCCTGAAAGATTTTAAACTCCCTTTCACGAAAATATAAGCTTCCGGATTTTGTCTTAAATATAGACGCCAGCGGAATACGTTGTTCAAGATTTAGAGCTTTCGTGCAGGAGGTGTTCTAATTCGTGGCTTATTAAAAAATAATGGCCACTATTATAATGCTATGGTAAGCGTTCTCACGTCTGATTTGGACAGGAAAATTGAAGTTTACATTATATTATGCTAGGTTTTATTATCTGCTAAGCTATACGTCGATAATCATGTCTGAAACAGTATTATAGTTATTATCTCTTCAGCTTAGATTTTGACATAGGTATAGTCATACCTTATGTAAATTATGTACCGCCAAAAGTTATAACATGCCTAAGGTTTTTGATACTGTGAACCATAAGGTATGGTATAATTAGAATATTATGAGATTAGAGGAATTATCTTGAATTTATGCGAATCATATGTTGCTGGCTATCAACAATGTGTTAAGTTTAATCGTAATATGTATATCACAATTTTGTAAATTTGATCATGAGGTGACAGGGTTCAGTCCTCGGCCCTGTTTATATAAATGATATGTCCTTAATTTTTCCTTCTGAAGTAGTACCTATAATATATGCTGGAGATGCCACACCTTTAATTTGTGATGAATTATCTACAAATATTAGTAACTCGAATAATTTAATAAACAATTGGAAGAACGCGGTATCCGGACGGGCAGACGGACTGATGGATGCACGGACGAACATTTTGTTCGAATTTTAAATAACAAAGTTTAAATTTAAAATCTGGCGAAGAAGGCAATGGTATAAATATTTTTCCTCTCCGACGAAAATTGGCCACTTCAGTTTCTACCCGATCAAAATGCAACTCTTCGACTTTCGCAGTTTCGCAGCGAAGAGTATGGTAATTATATTTCCTAAAATCGAAACAACAACATTATAAAAGTGATAACTAATGTAGTCATAATATGGGTAATTTTGTTTTTCTCTTAATATGTTTTGAAATATAATGGTTTTAAACGTTCCTCCATCTAATAGCTACCTTAAAACTAGTTATTAATAATATAACTTATTAGCCCCAAAATCCAATAACGCCATGTCACCCTAAATAGGTTTTCCAAATTCCTTCAAAATCCGTTTTACAAATAGTAATGCTTGAGCTACCGAATACAGAATTCAAGGTACAGACATTATTGCCAAATTTGTTTTGTACTCGGGGTATGTAGAAGCGTATCTAAATGTGGAAGCTCAATGTTAGTTATATAATAATAGTCTGCGCTTGTTGCATTTCTCAAACATTTTAAAAATAGCGAAGACATTAAATGGTTTAAAGTGATAGGTATCTATAAAAATGAGCCATCGATTTGGGTATGCCGGATATTTTTTTTATTTTGATAGGCAATATCTGCATCAAATACCTAGTCTTTAACATTGACCTGAAAGTAGTAAGCTATTTTAATTGGCGCGGCTGAAACTTCTCTATAGCATATTGCATAGAATTGAATAAATTAATATCAGTAACAACTGGTAAAAGTTTCAAACTGTGCAGTCACGTTATGTAGTTTTTGTAGCAATAAATGTAAATCTGAAAGTATCTATAAGTCGAATTTCGTAAGAAAATTTCCTTATTGGAATATTATTGTTTCTGTGAAAACACAATTATAACAAACTGTTCGATATTCAGTCGCCCGCTCACTCGTTAAAAATGTGCCATAAGAAAGAAGTAACTAGGTGAAACCTAGTCGTAAATGAATTAATTGCTTGAAAACGAAGCTATACTTATAGCGACTAAAGTTTACTTTATTTCTGAATTAAAATTCTTTTAAGTAATTCACATGTCATTTAAGTTATTGCATTAACCTTGCCAAATATGGATTCATGTAGTTACAGCTGTATATAATTTATACCCGGTTTTAGTAGAACTATAAGAACTAAGTGCACGAGGTGTCACCTATTTACACATTTCGATACGGAATTTATGCTATGAAATATGTGTATTAAAGTCAATCGAAATTATGTTGCATTATTGAAGTAAACGTTTAGCGTGATATTTTGTAATTGTTTAATAGTTTCTCGGGGTTTTAGTTTTTACGAGAATTAAATCGCATTTTTATATTATATTAACATTAATAATTTCACTATTGAAGATATAATTACCACAAACAATATAATGAATGAAGATTCAAATTCCCTCTGTCAAACATCCCTTGTAAATAATTTAAAATTAAATCCAAAAAAATCTCAGGTCTTATTATATGATGTAAAAAGAAAAGACTTATTGCTAAGCAAAGTAATATAGCAAAGTAATTTGCTTAATATTTCACTGGGCGACGTTAATATAAAAATAGTCAAGGATTGTAAAAACTTAGGTATCTGGTCTGACTCAAATTTACGATTTACTAAACATAAATCAGATACTAAAAATTACTTAACAACATCTTCCCGCACCTAAAACACAGACAAAAATTTACTTCAGGAATGCAAAATTCATGTATGGGCTCTGTGCAATTGTGCATGTAAGCGTGGCTAGCAAGGTCGGCGACTCCTGCACTCGCGGTGCATTTTTTTGAAACATTGGTTTGCTTGTAACACGTGCTTTTTGTGTGAGCTCGATTATTTTCTATGACACACATTTCATGACTGTTTTGTCTAACCGCATTTGCGAACAAATTGACATGGCGTCGTGATCCAATATTACCAGCAAAAATTCTCATCGGCCGTCTATCTGCAAAGATAAGTAAAAAGTTTTTGAAAAAGCAAAAGGCTGCGGGATTCGAACGCATAACCCTCGGCACCCGGCAAATAAATGCACAACCCTCGTACATCGGGAGGTAGTGACAGATTTTCAGACGTGATTTTACTCAGTACACCTTTTGGAGGTTATTATGATATGTATATTCTGATTATAATAAATGATTAAATTAAATAATCATCCCGAGTTCTTCATATGATATCTTCTTCGTTTATTATCTTCATATGTTATATTCATATATTATCTTCATATATTATCTTTATATATTATCTTCATATATTACTTTCACATACTATCTTCATATATTATCCTAGCACACCATGTATGCCTGTGACTTTTCAACTATACTATTTTAGTTGAACTTTTAGATTTAGATTTTGGAACACATGGCAGACCGTGTAAAATCGTATCGAAACGCTTAATTTGCAATGAAAAATGTTGGATGATTTTGTAATTTATCATTTATTATCATCAGAATATGCATATGTTAGTATCCTCTAAAAGGCATACTGGGTAAACCTCGCGGTCTATCAGCAACCGGCAAATAAATGGATGAGTGCTTTAAAAAAAGCCAGCGGGAAGTTCGATTTCTATCTGCGGAAATCACGTTTCATTTGAATTTGGAGTTCATTACAGATAATAGACTATAAAATGATCAACTATTATCTTAACTTATTAAACAGTGAAAAATTAATACCTTCGGCGGTATTAGGAAGTTTGATTATATAAGTAATAAATTCCAGGATACTGGTCGTATGAGAATTACTGATATGCATAGATATCAATTTCTGTGCTTCACCGACAGGTTGGTAATAAGTATATAAAAAAAATGAGCGGGTCTGCTAGTACTCGAGACTGATGTGTAAACATCTCGTATGCGGTAACGGTATGCGGTTTTTCATAAATATAATTTAAAAAAAAATTGTTTCATTTTATATTGTATATATTACGTATGTATGTAGATAATTATATTTAGTTAAGTAATTGATAATCACATGGTTCAGAAAATTTTCCAATGTTTATTAACTGCGCGAGCTTAATACCATATCAATGATAAATTTAAAAGAAAATAAAATAATTCATGAGAGACTTAGTTCTAACCAGTCCCGGATTAAGCCGCCGGGCTACTGGGTTAAAAAGTTTAGAAGATTTAGAAGGCTGTACAAAATTTGCAAGAGATATGTGAAACCCGAAGGGTTATTTAAAGATCTTGCGTGGTTGGATCTCCGTTTCTTTAGAAATATTAAAGAGTTACATACCTACCTCAGTATGCATTTAAAAATTCCGTTGAACAGATTTCCTATAGATTTGGGGATAGCAGTTATAGTGAAAATGTAACCAAAAGAAGCTATCCAAACAGAGGTCAAAGACTTTATGCAAAATGGGATACAATTAAAACCATTCAAGACAATAAGTGACATTTTATGGAGTTTCTGACGTACAAAGGCTTCTTGCTCCGCAGATGTGCATCCAATATAAATATCGCTGCATTCGCTATATCTGTTTCTCTCTTGAAACAGATCGCGACCTTGAAAAAGCAATCTCCTGGGGCTAAAGAAGTATTCACTTCAAAAATGCATGCAGTCGCTTTGTTTCCTGTCTACAAATATGTACTACGATTGCCTTGCAACCAAAGGGACCAAATCATTGATGATGTGGCAACAAGGACTGATTTACTTAAAAAAACTATTTCCTTGTTATTTCATACAGGCATGCATACATAGGCATACAAGAATTGCAAATAATCAATTATTTAATAAATTTATAATTTTTTTTACTATTAATGTATTGGCTTTTCTAAGTAATTATTGTTACATTCAGGTTCAGTTCTAAGCTGATACTTCACTTTTTACTTCATTTTATTGTTTTATGTGTTTATATCATATGGGTATGACTTTTTCTTTTTGTTATGTAAATGTTATTTTGATTTTTACAATTTTGTAGTAAAAAAGTGAATAAAGATCGTAGTGAAAAAAAATTTGACGAAAGTACTTTAATACACCTCTCTGAAAACACCATGTTTCTATGTCTCTTTAGAGAAGAGAAAATATACGTTCCTAATGATATTAGCTGCCTACTTGCCAATCATAATAGAATATGTTATTGAGAGTTGTTTAGTAACCCCAAACAATGAATGTGTAGTTTAAATAAACAACGTTTGTATAGTGAGAGATTTTTTTCCACAATATTTTTAAAACGATTCCTCCACAAGGAATACTCCTTGAAGCGGCAAAAGTAACTGCACAATTACTGTCCAGGAAGTTTTGAGAGATGTGAAGATGAGTAGGGTATATTTTGCAAGTGGCGACAGCAAGTCTATAGATGTTGTGTAGACTTTGACAAAATGTATTGCTGGTTATCTGAATGGAAACAATCCTGAAGAATGTATTGATACGGCTTAGGACACGACCTTCAGCATCTATGTTGATCGAGGGCGGAGGGTTTTTTTTTACTCTAAACGCATGGAGCTTGGCATTCCGCGACTGTGGCTGTAGGCTACACGAACATGAACAATCAGTTAACAGAAAAGTTTCTCGTAAATTATACAATCAATCAATAATAGGATACACAACGTATAAACTCCGAGACATTGTAATTAGGAACTGCGAAGAAATAAAAAACATATAAAGTATAAACAACTTTATATGTTACGATAGAAAAACTCAATTTTTTTTTGCATAAAAATACAGGGTGTACCAAAGTATAAAAATCCAAGTCGAAAATAACAATGTAAAGTTACATTCTGTATACTACTATTTTTTTTAAACGTAACCATAGAGATTTATAATTGTTATAATTGTCAAATAGACAATAACGTACTACCGGTTTCGAAAAATTAATCATTGCGCTCTTATTGTTGCAAATTTCGTTAAAAGTAATGAGTCTCTGATCGTTACTTAACGTCAATTTCGCACAATGTTTAATTTGAATCATCCATGTAGTACACAATTTTCAAATGGGTTGGTCAATTTAGAACCACAGCATCAGCTTTGAAGAAGAAACCTGCGGTAGGCCTATTTCAGTTAGAACTCCTACAAATATTGATAGAGTTTGAGTTGTATTTTTAAGAAGTCCAACCCGATCTGCAAAGCGACAATCTCAAACATTAGCACTCTATTGCATAAAGATTTACGCTTAAAACCATATAAAGTTAAACTTGTGCAGGAGCTAAAAGACATCGAGTTTGTAGGCAGAGTGGCCTTTTCTAACAATTTTTTAGAGCTCGTAAAACACTATGCTGATTTGTACGAAAATTTATTTGTCTGATCTTTGATATTCATATGTGTGGTGGCTATGTAAACAAACAAAATCTCGTTACTGGTCTCAAGAAAATCCCAAAAAAATACACCAACCTCCTCCTTCCTCTTCATAGTAAAAAAATTACTGTTTAGTGTGCAGTGACGGCACAGGGAATTGTGGGATCATATTTTTTTGAGAATGAGAATGAACCTCGGTACGTTATGTGAACTTTTTTCAACAAGAGTTGCGGCATTTTTCTAAGAACATGTTTCAGCTGGACGGCGCCGCAGGTCATGCCGGCGCATCCATTAATGTCCTGCGGCAAGTTTCCAGGACGCCTGATTTTAATGTTTGGTGACTTCCAGTGGCCTACGAGGTCATGTGGCAACACTCTGTAATTTTTGGTTAAGGGGCTATTTAAAATCCAGGGTTTACCTCAATAATCCGTAAAATATCGACGAATTAAAAGAAAATATTCGAAAAAGAAAACAGAAATCCGGAATATTGCTCCATTAATGTTGCATGCGAAATAATATGTAGTCTAGAGTAGAAGAATGGTCAAGTGAAGGTCATCATCTTTTAAACAATATTGAAAAATTAGGCTAGTTATTATTATTATGATGTCAGTTTCCCTTGTTACCTGTTATTAAATTTCTTGAATTCCATATTTTGATTAAAATCGTTTTATACTTTGGAACATCCTGTATTTTTGTGCAAATTTTTTTTTTGAGTTTTTCTATCAATCAACACCAAAAACTTACATATAGGTTTTTCAGAGTCAAAGTTATTAGACTTCAAAATTTGTCACTATATTATGGGCCACCCTTTATAATACCCTCAACATCATAAACTATAATTCTATAAAATGAAGTACCGATTAATGAATTACATATATACTGCAATTGAAAATTAAAGGATATTAATGTTTCTGATTTAGATATCGAAAAATTGACTGGCTGATTTGCAATATTTTTTTAGATAGAATATTTTATTGGAATGAAATATAATTATACAGAGTGAAATAGAGGATTCGTTTTACTAATTCATTCATACGGGCCTCGGCGTCAATTATTTTTACGGTCAAAATTAGAGAGATATTTCCTGGCATGTACACTTAACTATTACTCCCGCTAAAAGACTTTTATAGTGCTTTCGTTTGATATGCAAACTAATGGAATGCGGTGCACAGTGGCGCGCGCAATTATCCTAATATAGGAAATAAAATAAAAACCAATATTATCATTCTCGTAGAACAGAACAGCTGCCCACAACTGTATGGCGGAAAGAGCAAATTAAAGACTGGCTGGAAGAAAGAAATATTGAACACGATGATTCACTACTTAAAGCTGAATTATTGACACTGACAAGGCAACATTTTCCAGCTTTCAAGGAGTATGTAGTGGATGAAATGGCCAAAGCAAGAGGAATGGAGGTAATTCGATTGGCTCCATATCACTGCGAACTAAACCCAATTGAGCTTATTTGGGCGCAATTAAAAGGGAAAATTATTGCTGGAAAAAATACAACATTTAAGTTAGCTGATGTGAAAACACTTCTCAATGGTGCAATCAAAGAAGTAAATGCGGCCAACTGGATAAAATGTATAGACCATGTGAAGAAGGTGGACTCAAGAATGTGGGTTCTCGATATTATGATGAATACTCTCCGGATACTCTCGTTAAACCATTTAAAAAACCAGATAAATGTAAATGAAGACAGTAGTGAAAGTGACTTATTTTCAGATAGTGAATACTGATATGAATTTCTGATGTGAGTTTTTTTGAAGAGAGCTACTAATAAGTGACAGTGAAAAATACCAATGCGGGTGTAACTATATGTGCAAATAATAACATATTCCGCAAATTGGTGAGTTAATTTGTTATAAATTTTACTAACATTGTTACCTATACTAATAATAAGTAACCTAGCCACGTTCTATCCTGGCAAGGGGCGCCCTTACCTCCCCGTGGTCCTTGCTGGGCGATAGCAATTTAATTTCTTTTTTTTATTTTAAATTGTTATTGGCTAAATTGAGCACAAAGTTGTACACGCAGCATACAAAATTATTTCAATATATTTTAAATACATTCAAAACTAAATAATGTTTTGGCTTAAAGTTTTGCACATATATGAATATGACATAATAAGACGTCTTTTGAAGTCACTTCACCTTGGTTGCGCATGATGATAGGCTACGGAGGAGTAAAGCCAGTAAATCGCCGGCTTATTCATGTAGGTGTCTTCTAAGTGAGCGAGAAGGGAAATGGGATTTATAGGAGTTGAAGAGGGATAGCGACCGATATAGTAAGCCGCGGACTGGAGACCCTAATTCTATTCACAAGAAATTGTGGCGGTATACAGTTTTACACTAAATATCCTTTTGTATAATCACATCACTAAGCAATGATGTGATTTACCGCTTCTAATGGGTACGGGTTTTATTTGTAAAATGCCGCACAATTTTTTTGCTCTAGTTTGTATATCAAACGAAAACACTATAGTAGAGGCACTAAAATGGAGTTTCAGAGAACTGACAGTTTAGGTTCACGAAATTTAAAACTGACACTATTAAAATTGATCTTTTTTGATGTTTGTAAATAATATATTTTCAAAATACATGCAAAATAGATGCATGCAAAACGTATCTCGGTGCTGTTGCCTTGCAGCTACGTAGAAGGTTCTTAATTAAAATGAGCCCGGCCTTCAACCGGACCTTTAATCAACATCATTTCATGCAATAGTTCTGATATTATTATTATTATTAGTAACACTAATAAATATCAGTATATTGCTCCGGCCATGATCATTTAAGTACAATTGATACGATATTTGTGAAAAGTAAATTATGATGTATTGTGGCTAGCAGTGGAATGACTAAGCTATACTCATTCATGCGAGTATAGAAAAATTAGAGTGGTTATGACGGATAGCGTAAAGCAAATTGCAGTAAAGGTGCGGGTGAGGTATATGAATTGTTTTAGCTAGTGACCAGGCAATTACGTAATTATTATAGAGAGAAAGTATTTTTTGGGGGACATAAAAATATTCTAGTGAGGAATTCAGTAACTTGCTCTAATGCTATAAATAATACTATTTCTTTTGGCCATGGGTCATGGGTAATAGATTGATTGGTGATAGTAGAAAACGATATGATATTGCTGTTTTTTTATTTTCTGATAAAGTAAGAACTATCCTTGCAATAAATTAATGCATTACATAGGTCACGTAGGCCTACATAAGTTATGTAGACACAAACGTTCTATGTGGTTTATCCCTTAGATCCTTATGTCCTTTCTTGCTATTTATAAAGTTATTGTCTAAATATTTTGGATATCTCAACAAAGACAAGAGTGACATTTTTACGCAAAAATCAAATGTGTACAATTGTTGACACAATTGTTGATCACAATTGTTGACAGCGTCGTGTTTCTGCAGGACTTTCCCGGTCCTGCTTAATGAACCCCACAGCCCATGGCCATATTTTGGAGCTCACATAAGAAGCACACCTCCTTAGCGTTTTCCGATATTTCTCCTGTTGGTTCCGCTACTTTTCTAATGAAGGTTTCTCTTAGGGCTGCTGCTTAGGGCTGCGTCGTTGCAATTCTCGAGGTGCGCAATGGCTTTTTTGATTACCAGTTAATCTTTGATTCGGGGGAGTGCGATAGACCTTTGCAGGTGTGTTTGAATTAAATAGGCAGGTTATACAGGAATGCTATGTCTGGTCTACTCCCATCACTACGGATGGTGCTGTTCTCCAGTTGGTGCTGTTCCTTTACAGCGATTTTAATTGAGGTCTCTGATGCCAACTCCTTGGGCTCCAGTTGGAAGTAGGGTATCAAGGTCCTGACTCAACATCCGGCTTCTTGGGGAAATGTAGGCTGATACGATGTTAACGGGCCTATGGCTCCTGGTGTTAAAATCACGGCAACGGCTTGCACGTTGTTATGTCTGAGGCTCCTAGTACGTGGTGGCCTAGGCTATTTTCCACTGGCACCGCCACTCCTCCAATATATAATATGTATAAATGTCTGCTCAAGAAAATATTGAACATTTTATTTACCCATACATAAGGCATTACATTATCTATATTAGATGTTCGTCCACTGCTTTATTTGCTGCTGCGTTCTTTCCTCTTATTATCTCAATAAAATATACCACAACTAATGGTGTAAGTATCATATTAAACGGTTTCTCTTATTACTCAGTCAATTGCATTCTTTTCTTCGCGATACAGCTTTCTGGCCGTCAAAATGTTAATGTATGGGTACCTATTATTTGAAAATCAGACAAATATTTAGACAAAGATCATTTGTTTTAAATTTGTAAATTACTCCTATAGACAGGATGTATTTTCACATATAAAAAACAGTGAAAGGCTGTTGATATAATGATAAATAAAAAGTACGTACTTAACTATATTATTTTACATGACGAATCATTTGCTCTATTATGATCAATTTTACTAATGAGTGTATATCTGAAATGTTTCTAATTCGAAGTATCCTGGTGCTTAATATATACCTACATCTTTATTAAAACAGTTAGCCATTGAGCAACCATAATGAATATAGTGATATTTGGTGATTATGCTGATTATTGTAGAGATATCTGATCATAATATTAAACAATTTTCAATTAAAGTTTAAGTTGCTGTGAAATAAATATCTACATTAATAAGTTAATTATATGAACCGCTGATGCATTATAATAAAAAGTTCTCTCAAAAATAATCTCACATAAATGTCAGTTATTTGAATAATTGTGAAAGATTTAATAAATGAAGGAATTTTTGCTTCATCTATCACCATATTTTTTGAATATACCATACCTATTTGCCTTTTCATGACTATAATTATTGGTAATTGGATTCGGTATTGGTAATGTATTCGATAGAGTAACTGTTTATTACTATCGTCCCTGATCAAAAATGTCCCTGGTCACAAATGATATATGAACCCATAAAATGTCGTTCAAATATATATGTATTAAAAACCTACGTGTGTATTTCACTGTAATTATGTCATGTGTCTAAATATGCAATAATACAGTTGGTTGGTCTATGGTGTCGTAAGAATTACTAGACTAATATATAAATAACAGTGATATACAACGTAACGACGTTATTCTAATAATACATAGGTAAGCTTGTAAAAAATATCTAATAGACTTGTTTTGTTGCAGGAGGCCCAATTCAATTAGAAAATTTACATTTTAGGTAAATACAAAGGCAAAATGGCATAGGCAAAAATGACAGTTTTAATTAATTTTTTACTAGACTGTTCGATTAGTATCATAGGGAAGAGCAGTCAAGAAACCCTGCGAAGTTAGGCTATTTTATATTTTAATAATGTATAATTATAATTAATTATATATCTTTAATAATGTTTTTTGTTAATTTATTTAATATTTTTATATTAACAAATTGCAGATTGCAGAAAGATGTTCTGTATCTTTTTTGTTATTACATGCATTCGGATTTCTTTTGGAATGGAATATAAATTAATTCCATAATTAGTCGTGTTTTATAATTTTGTTCTTTTTTAATAACTTTAGTATGTTCGTAGTTAAATTGATGACCTGTTTCAATAGAATGTTTTTTAGAGCTGTAATATTAGCTGAATATTTGTGACCTTTTAAACGTTCTTCAAGAAGTTGCATTGTTTTACCAATGTATATTTATATATATATATATATATATATATATATATATATATATATATATATATATATATATATATATATATATATATATATAATTTTTTACTAGACTGTTCGATTAGTATCATAGGGAAGAGCAGTCAAGAAACCCTGCGAAGTTAGGCTATTTTATATTTTAATAATGTATAATTATAATTAATAATATATTTTTAATAATGTTTTTTGTTAATTTATTTAATATTTTTATATTAACAAATTGCAGATTGCAGAAAGATGTTCTGTATCTTTTTTGTTATTACATGCATTCGGATTTCTTTTGGAATGGAATATAAATTAATTCCATAATTAGTCGTGTTTTATAATTTTGTTCTTTTTTAATAACTTTAGTATGTTCGTAGTTAAATTGATGACCTGTTTCAATAGAATGTTTTTTAGAGCTGTAATATTAGCTGAATATTTGTGACCTTTTAAACGTTCTTCAAGAAGTTGCATTGTTTTACCAATGTATATATATATATATATATATATATATATATATATATATATATATATATATATATATATATATATATATATATATATATATATATATATATATATATATATATATATATATATATATATATCCCTATCGCGAGGAGAGGGCGACTCAGCCACATCGCAAATGTTTCAGGTTTACTAATATCTTATCAGTATTATATAGTATTCTTGTATGCTCTGGTTTAATTTTACATGTCGTAATGATCTTTCAATTGCTAGTTGCTGCCAATTTATTTTTTTTAAACAATAATGGAAAATGAAATGAAAAACAAACTCCTCTTTCTTCTTAACCCTTACTAGATTCTCTATATGACTTTGGTTATGATCTCTTGTGACTTGCACGGTCTTGCACAAACTCATTCAGGTTGTAAAATAGTTTCAGCAAGACGGGCACTCCTGCCCACAACACCCAGGCTGTCGCATAATATTTGAGTTAGCAAATTTTGGGGAGGAACCTTCAACTAAATGATGCTAAATGTAATTTTGTCATTTTAAAAGTAAAATATAGTAGTAAAATACAGTCAAAATATCCAGCATTAGTGTAGCAATTAAAAATTGCTACTTAGATATAAAACTATTCATAGTCATGTAGTCCTAAATATAGATATAGTCATATAGTCCTAAACTAGTCATATAGTACTTATATATAAAACTAGTCATAGACGTAGGGTTATTTCTAGCGTCCTTCATTTGAATATATAAGCAATTATTTTTAATATTTATTTATCACAACAGTGAATATGGTTCATTATTGTTATTAAATATTTATACACAATTACAATAGAACTGAATGTAACAGGTACCTTATATGGATAGAAAAGTCGGCATATTGAGGGCGTCAATTTTTATAATTGGCATCTGAAGGATGGAATCTACCTAAATGTATCGAAGTAAATGAAACATAACAATCCACATATTATAATAGAAATATTCTAAATCAGTTACAGTAATGACAAAGCATATTGTATTATAAAAAAATGTGAAAATGTATTCCGCCTTCTTTTTTTTAATCAATTATTCCAGTTGTAAACTATTATTTTCCATGTAACATATGCTGTACAATTTTAGACAAGCTGAGCGTTGTGCTGTATTAGGTAACCTACTGCCATATCGTGTGGAACATGCATGCCTCAAGCATTAAATCCTGGTGTCGCAGAACAAATAGAACGTTTCACCTCGTATGTACGTGAATGCCTAGTGTGCATACGAATCAATTTTTAAGGCAAGGTTTTATTGATGGCTTACCGTGTTCCTGATCTAAATCGAGGTTCGAGGCCTGAGGCATGGGAGTAATTAAATTGGAATGTTTACAATGCTCTTTCTTCAATTGGATAGCAAAATTGTTTTAGGTAACTGCTGATTGATTAATTATAGATAATCACGTCGAAATAAAATTATATATTATGCTAGAGTTATAGTAGTACACAAACAGATAATTTGATTTATTTTTAGTAGGAGGCTTCAAAATCTCTAAGTTGATGCGTTTGCTCAAACTTTTCAAGATGCGTATTCCGATTCGGATAGCACACGTGCTGATAATACGTATTATTCAAACAGCGACATTTTTCATTTTACTCAATTTTCTGAACTGGATGTGCCCTAAAAAAACTTAATACAAAAGTATCTATGGTGCCCGATGATATTCTATCGTTTCTTTTACTTGATGTGCTGTCGTTTTGGCTAAGCCTCTTGCTTTCCTCTTCAACATATCGATAAAAGCAACTCATTTCACAGACGTAAATTATAAGTTCATAAATCATAATATAAGTTTGTAATCATAAGTTTATAATCATAAGTTCATAATCATAAAACATAAGGTATAAGTTTAAATAAATCTAAACTTATACCCGTATAAAAAAGGCTAAATACAAAAAAATCAAAATTAAAGACCCATTACTATTGTTAATAATATGTCAAGGGCTTTTTAATTCTTGCTATATGAACCAGTTTATGCTTATGTTAAAAATATGACTAAATATCAGCATAGCTTCATGAGGAGAAGATCAACTTAAGACAAATCTATGTTGTATTACGCAAGCATCCGTAATGTATACTGATGTTTTTGATAATTCTCAAGTTGATGTAGTATATACGTATTTCACGAAGGCATTCGACAGCTCGATCATAATCTTCTCTTAAACAAACTTGCTCGGTTTGGGCTTTTTGCCAGTCTACTGATATTCTTCTCACATACCTACCTCAAAAATCGATTGGCGTATGTCCAGTCCTCCGGCGTAAAGTCTACAAAATTTATAACAACATATGTAGTGCCACAACATACCCTATACCCAAATATCCCTTCCTAGACTAAACTCAATAGAAGCTACAGCCATAAGTATTAAACATAAAACAACAGAAATTTTAATAATATCAGCTTATAAAAAACCCAAGACAAAACTAGACAAAACAGACATAGAACAAATACAAAGACAAAACAGACGATACATTCTGCTAGGTGACCTCAATTGTACACATAAATCCTGGAATACCATCAACAACACAGAAAATACAGACGGCAGAACACTATATAATTATGCACAAAACAAACCAAATATAAATATTATAACGCCCTTATGGCCTACCAGACCCATCTCGAAAAATATAATAGATATAATAGTAACAAGCAATATTAAAGAAACAATAATACTACAGCACATTAGCGAAATACAAAGTGACCACACAGCAATAATGTCAATAATAGATTTTAAATTAGAGACAAAAAATATATATAGATATCCCAAAGAGAAGGATTATAACTGGATAGAATTCAAAAATTATATAAACTATAGAATAAATGCAAACCCAAACTGCATAACCACGGATGACATTGAGGCATCAGCAGAACGAATAACAAAAATAATACAGACATCACTGACAACAAGCCAGATAACACGGGGAAATCACTTAAAAACCCATCCTTTGCCAAGTTATATAATAGACAAAATCAAACAAAGAACAGAAATTAGAAAGCACTATTATAGAACTAAAAATCCCGCATATAAAAATCAAATAAACAGACTTACTAACTAAATCAGAAGAGAAATCCTTAAATTTAAGGACCAAAATCTGAAAAAAACCATTGAATCCCACCCTGAAGATCCATATTATCTTCCTAGGCTATTCACTAAAGCAAGACCACCCGTACCAACATTAGTCACAGCCCGTGGTGATATACAAACGGATGCGCAGAAAGCCGAGTGCTTTTCGCAAACATTCGCTGAACAATTCACGCATAATGAAATTAACAATAACACTAAACAAACGGTACTAGATTATATAAACGACCTAAACAATACAATAATAAGTAATAATAATAACCCTATTTTTTTCACGCCGCAACAATTATACAGAGTCATTAAGGCACTCCAAAAGCGAAAAGCACCCGGCATCTACAGTATTCCCAACTTTGCCATTAAACATCTACCTCACCTTGCAGTAATGTTCCTTGTCAACCTATTCAACTCATGTATGAGACTCACCCACTATCCCACATACTGGAAAACAGCCAAGGTCGTCCCGATACACAAACCCAAGAAATCATATACCGATCCAGCTTGCTACCGCCCAATAAACCTACTACCCTCCATAGGCAAGCTACTAGACAGTCTTATCCAATCCTACGTATTGGAGTTTGCAATGACACATAATATCATGAGCAAATTCCAATACGGATTCCAACCCTACCACTCAACCGACCAGCAGCTGTTTCGTATCTGTGGATATATTACCACCAACCTGAATCGAGGTCAATACACAGGGGTTGTCTCTCTAGACCTCGAGAAAGCCTTCGACAAAGTCTGGCATCCCGGACTGCTATATAAATTACACATCGCGGATTATCCGATACGTATTATTAAAATAATACAATCATACATTTCCAACCGCAACTTCGTAATAGCAGTCAACAGGGACATATCCCAACCCCGCCCTGTGCTATCTGGCGTACCACAAGGCTCGGCACTAGGACCCACATTATTTAATTTATACACGCACGATTTCCCAAATCCCAATGACGCAAGGACCACTGTTGCATTATACGCAGACGATACAGCTACATTAGCAAAAACCACGAGCCTACCACTACTACAAAGACTGATGCAACAGCAGACATCCAACGTAGTAAACTACTACGAAAAATGGGGGTTAATAGTCAACGGAGCAAAGACGCAAGTCGTCGTCTTTACTAAGAAAAGAGATGTACCCAATTTGAAAATATGCATCAGCGGTACAAACATTAAAAACATGACCAGATTAAAATACCTAGGCGTCAATATAGATAAAAACTTTAAATTTGGAAAGCAAATTAACGACATATTAGCAAAAGCCAAATACAGATTACACCAAGTAGGAAGCATAATGATGCACGCGGACACAAAACAGCGATAGTAATATACAATGCATATATCAGACCAGTTATGACATATGCGTCCCCAGTCTGGTACCCCTGGGCCACTCAACAACAAAAGAAAGACTTGCAAACCATTCAAAATAAAGCTCTCCGACTAGCCACAAACACACGACTCAGTACACACACAAGAACAACTACACTACACCAAAACACAGGCATGCACACACTAGACACATACATAGAAACACGTATCATACCACAATTCATAAACAGACTCACAGCACACATCAACCCAACCATCCAAGCATCCCTTATCCCAAAATTCAGATACCCACCCAAACATCCCTCCCTCAACTATATCTACACCCCAGAGCGTCCCATCCCCTACTAACTTTATATGATGAAAAAATAAAACAAAAATATACAAAAAAAATATAAAATAATAAAAAGCAAAAAATAAATAAAAATCAAAAGCATGTAAAAAATAACACCACAACCAAAATAAAAATAAAAACCACAACAATAAAACAGAAAAGAACTGAACGCAAAAGAGCTAACAAAACCGTAATAATAATAAAATAACTAATATAAAAGATGCCACATATTAAAACTAAAACTAACGTAGGATAAGAAAATGTACCAACGCTTAAACAGCCCGCTTAATTTTTTGTTAACTAACATAATAACAACTAGAATAGAACCCGCAATATCCTCCAAAACATCCTAACCAACATAGACATCAAAAACTATAAAAACGGATAGTTAAGAACACGTTATAGATCACAACAAATTACACGGACAAAGTATTTGAGAAAATAGAGTTCCAAGCAAATTAGCAATCACGCAATGTGTGTGTGGAGTGCCACAGGGTTTCATTTTGGATCTAATATTTTTTAATCTTTATAAATGATATTGTGTATAATTTTGAAAAAATCTTAATGCGAAGTATTGTAGTTTTCTTACATAAAAGTTTTCCTACATAAATAATTTCAACAAAATATTGATACATATAGCATAAGTTTGGCTATTTCTAACGATCCAACCGATGGGAAATCTTTCATACAAATAATCACGAACACTCCGAGAGAAGTGTGCAGGGCACCCCTAATGATGAAAACGCGTGTTTCTCCCGATTGCTAATGGAACGCCATATAATAATTGCGGTAATTGATTTATCACAAAATCCAAATATGCCATTTAAATGTCTATCAATAAAATAGGGTCGGATAATATCACTGTCTCAAATGCCACACCACACATTAGAAATATGCCCAACATATATCCAATGACAATATACTTGGCCATCAGAATATCAAATGCAGATAAGATATCAAGAGTATATTCGACATATGAATGTATATCGCTACAAAATGGGAGCTCTAGTTCTCACGGAAATAGATCATATCCACAGTGAAGGTTTGCAAACATTTCTGAAAGCATGAAATTCACGTGAAAGATGAGCTGTCCATCTTTACAATATGTCTTGAGCACAATTGTATAGATTATCGAAGGCTAAGCGAGTAGGAAATCGATGACAGGTAATTAAATATATTATAGATAAATAGGTATAGCAAACAAACTTTTAAACAAATAATTTAAATTATCGAGTAGGTACTATCAAATAGACGTTGATCCTAGTGATGTTCTTCATACCGGGCTCATAGGACAAATTTTGAGTTTATATTTTTGCCGTTTGGATATAAAAATGCCCCCACGATGTTCAAATGCAACTTGAAAATTGGAATTTATATAAAATTCGGTTAAATATTTGTCACGTAATAACATCGGAAGGAGTAAAAATCAAGATTTATAATATTATTACCCCCCCCCCCCCAATAATTATCGATTCCCGAAACTCGAAAGTACATTTAAATGATATTTGTGGCCTGATTACAAACGGTTTGTTCGTTATATTACAACTAAATGCTTAAATAAAATTAGGAAAGATATTCATATTATCAATTATTATTATTATCATGTAGAATATTTACTTGCACCTACTACTATTCATTTCCAATGAGAAATTCTGAAACACATAACATTGTGAAACATTGGGATGACTCGATTGATAAGGTTTCACTTAAATAATTTCTAGTTCTTATATGTGATGTACTTAATCGTTTACCGTGTATTATTGCACTTTAAATTTAACAAGAAATTGATGACAAATGAATTGATACCTTGTCATTCATTTAACATGATAATCTATCTTAGAGTAACATGTTTATATAAATCGAATCAGCATTACTATCAAGGTCGTATATGTAATAAAGTTGCTGAGAAAAAGTGATTTGCGATCTTAATTACTAAATCCGATTAAAATAAATATAGCAGTGTAATATTATGGTTTGTTAGTCATAATATATTGTGTATTTTTTTATTTTTTTCAAGCAAATGTTTTATTACCTCCATTCAACATATAAATACGCTCAGTTTCTATTAATTGCTATAAGTTTAAAATACTTACAATGAGCAAATGGGAAAAGGACACCTATCAGAAAATATAATTTAGAATCAACATTTAAAATATTCTTATTAAATTAAAATATTTAAAGTATTTTAGATATCTTAGATAGAGATATCTTAGAGTATTTATTTGCCCATAATATAATAATTATTAGACAATAATCAGTTCTTTGTTTCAATAATTTATTTCAATAAAACAGTAATTGTGACTTGCAAACGAATTTGCAGTCCTAACCGTTCAACAGTATAATCGAACTGTTTAGGATAGTATGTGTGATTTTTAGCAAAGTGATGTTTATTTAAAAGTTCTTCTTGAATAGTTTTATAAGCATTTACTATTCTCAGTTTAACACTATCGAAATGGAGCTATTTTCAAATAAATACAGTTTTTTTAAACGAAACACCGCACCGTGTATATAATAATTGAAAAACAATAGCTTTTACCTATTATTGGGATATCTGAGAATTTTATGACAAGCAAGACACAATCATAGGATAACAACTACCTTGTTTACTATTTATATTTATTCTATTAAGAATAATGAATATTATTATTATTGTTCCCAAGATTACTTCTAACAGCTGCCTCAATCTGCCTAAGGAATCGAACATCTCTAAGATAACTGGAAGGAAAAGGTTCGACACTGGGGCCTCCCTGGTCTAACTTAAAGAATCGTTTATCTCTAAAGATAGAAGAACTGGAGGGAAATGCTAGTCGTTAGGATCAAATATAAAAAATATAACAAATTAAATTAAATTCTTTAGACTCATACAAATGAACAGAGTATAACATCAGAGTAAGCAAACACTTGCCCACAACCAACGAGTATAGCTAAACGTCAACCAGCTAAGCGCCTGATTGGGCAAAACATATTATCGTTATAGTTAAATAATTAATCGCCACAAAAATATGTTTTAAGTGTAATTAGAATAGACAAGTCATATTAATAATTATCAAATATCAATAACTAATAAACTGTCTAAATTAAAGATAAATGTAAAAGCATAAGTGTAAACAAGGGTTTCGAGAGTTATATCTAGGAACCAAGATATAAAAGTAGAGGGCACGCGCCAAACAGAAAGTTAAGTTATACGTCTGAAGTTGAAATTAACAGTAAATATAACTAAATTAATATTATAATCAATTATAATTAAATTATAATAATACATATTATAATCAAAATTATAATATACAATGGTCAAGATGTGATAGTTTCAAGTGTAATTATAAAAATCAAATATTATTAATCAATCTGATTGTCGGATTAAAATAACAGTACAAGCAAGTAGCTAACCAGTAAGTTGCATAGTTTTCACAACAGGGAATTTCCGCAGCAACAACAAACATTTTAGAGAGAGTCCAGTTACGGCGTTCGAGGCAACAGCCAAGCGTTTCAGTTCTGTAAAAGTTAATAAGTGAAAAGTAAATATGATTTAATATAATCTATAGATTTGTGCAGAACTGCATATATGAGTTTTTCGGGGATTTACAAGTGTAAAAGGAAGAATCTTAGTAGCTTCCCAGCCCAGTGAAAAATGCAGATATAATACCAACCAAGAACAGGATACAAACTTCCACAGTGAGACTATCAAGTGACAGCAGTTTGGAGATAGCAGCAGCAACAAGTGAGAAAAATTTAGGGGTAGATTAATCCCAAGGCGTAGAAAGAAGTACGAGCGAAAGCAGTCAGCATTCCAGAGGCAGTGCAGATATATCCCGCTAGATGACACCACCACGAGAGCCCAGCAGCGAAGTTCGCGTATAGTGTAATGTAAAGTGACGGGTGTTTTGTGGAAGTACATAAAAAAGTGATTAATATATTTCCAATAAGATAATAAATAATCTAAATTTGTTAATTTTAAGGAATATTGTTCCAGAGGACTTAGTCCCATGTCATTAGATTTTAAGTTAAGTAGTTTATTCGCAGGATAGTAATAGGTTTTTAATCACATATATCATTGTGATATCTAATTTCTTATTCAACTTTGTTTCCATTTATTCGGTTTCTTTATTTTTGATTGTTAATTGGAAAACATGTGATTAATAAGCTTAATTAAATTATATTAAACATTTTTATTTGAAGACTAATATCTTCAGCTAATACGCTCTGCTCTAGTATACAACCATAAAAGGTAAATAATATATATCCTTATAACCGTTCTAAAGTTTAATAAATAAATAATATATCAGCTAATCCATAACATGTAGAGATTAATTAGTGAATAAGAGCTGCGTACGTAATCTTATCAAGGGCGGTTGCTACATGTTTGCTCAGCGGCCTGTAAGAAATCTATGTGGGTTTTCAAATTAATAGTTACGATTATATATTCACAAAAATCAAAACTGGTTAAATAGTTTAACTATATACATATATTATATTCGGTTTAATGGCATTTATTTGTAACAATATATATAAGGAAAAACAAACAGTGATAATCACCAATTCAAAATAGCCATGTTTTTCCTTGCGTATCTTAGTTTCTTGATTTATCTCGTATCGAAGAGATCTTTCTTTTGACGATCTAAAATAAATTAACTGTACTCGTATCTACTATAGATTGCGGACAGCATCGTCACCTGAAACCACTCACTCAGCCGGGGTTAACTAATAGGGATTGTAGAATATACAAAAGAGTTCGAGAGAAAATTTTGAACATTTTCTAGGTCACGCGTTTTCCTGACACTTCAGAATTTCAATTAATAATCCATTATTTCTAAAAAATACCGACTTTCACAAGAAAAATATTTGGAATTCCATACCTTTTTCAAATAAGAAAAACCTAATAATTGTATATAGCGAATAAGTTTATTGATATAAAATATAATGTGTATAAAAATATATAGTGTGTAAAAATATATAAATTTTTATAAACATTACAACTAAAAAAAAAATAAAAAAATGAAAACAAAAGCAACTGAAATAAAAAAATGTAGTAATATTCGTCTGGATTTCCGCCCAGCTATGAGATGTAAAACTTTGTCAGGACTAACTTCAATATCCTAGTGTACGGCGCTAGACTAATACGTTAAATAAATCAGTATCATGCCTCGCCCACAGAATTGTTCTGTGATTTGACTTCGATGGCTTACGCTGAATCCACAGAATTATGTGGCTGAATCAGAGAGCAAGTAAATCAGAGTGACGAGTGCGAATGTTGCGACGTTGCCACGTCTCCTAGGTTTTCTGATATCTTCCGTAATATTGTTTTATTTGTTTTGACTTCTACCCGTAGGTAGTAGGTATTTATACGTAATCCGAAGCCCGGAGAATAGATCGTGAAACCCGGAGACTCCGGGTCAAAACCGGAGTGTTGGCAACCCTACCTACTAGCTATATACACATCTGAAGGAAAGATCTCAAGAATTAATAATTGTTAATAATATTAATTATTTTAGTTCAAATAAGACAACTGCCGTATATTTTAGACGATTATGGAACCTGTTCCATACCCAGACAGCAACGTTGAAAATACGTTAATTTTACCCATGTATTATACATTTACAACCTACCAGGGATATATAGATGTGAAGTAAAACAATCAAGAATTATTAATGGTTTATAAAATCAATTAGTATAGTTAACATAAAACTGCAGTCATATATTTTACAAGTTTAATGCAATTATCAGATCTCTATAATTACATTTGCTAGTTTATATATGCTAATAGTACGTTTATTAAAGATACGTAGGTATATCATATACGTATAAAAACAACATTTCAACCAAATCAACGTAAAATAAACGTGTATTATACAATTTGGTGTTGCCTGGGAGGTACCAAATATATTAATATGAAACGACCGATTGCCGACAGCTGCTGCATACTTTGTTTTTTATATTAAATACCCAACACTGCGAAGAGTATCCTAAGTAACTTAACGAAGAGTAACTTAACACTTGGTATTAACATTTAGTAAGTTCAGTGATGTGACATTGATTCGAACTAGGTTACGACAAAATATGGTAAACTCTGCGGGGCATCACTTTAATCGAACTCTTAAAAAGGAAACTCTCTTTCACTTAGTGTACCTGCTACTATTCGGCCGTAACTGATGAGCGCAGACATTGAAAAAGGAAAAAGTCTCCATACGACACTTTCTACGCTATATTACCGTTCCAGTAGAACCGCCGCCTATTAATTTAGCGCGACAGCTGATTAAACATTATTTGGCGAAACAATAAACGTGATTGACAGTTGCCAGCGAAATTCGAAAATAAATTCCGATCACGATCGCAATCCATATTCGATAAAAACTTTGCCAATGGCTATTCAACTCAACCCATTAGACGTCGATACGTCAGATACTAGATGTGAGAAATAGCACTATTTATATTCGTTTACTTGGATATAAATATAAAAATAAAAATAATAATAAATTATTTTCTAAGCCGATACAATTTTTATGATAAACGTATAGGTGTGTGAAATAGGGGTAAATATTTCACATACCTCTATGTGAAATATTTACTTGAATTAAAAAATATGGGAATACATTATGAAAACCCACTTAGGTTATAAAATGTATTGTAAATATGTTGTGAAGGAAGTCTTCATATAAAAGTTTTATTGACTTATATTTATTGACTTACTGTAATTTTCTTTATATTTTTTCTCATTCATGTTGATTCACTACTAAATCAATCACATGTTTTTGTAGTTTCTTCAAAATATTGTACAAAAATATTTGCCATATCAAATAGATTGTTAATGTCATACAACAGATCACTTGACTAAGTTTTCTTTTATTATATATAAGTTTTCTCAAGTAATTTTTCTATTGACGTAATGCAAGAAGCTGATGCGAGTTACGTGCGTGTGTCAAAATAATGTTTTAGGTGGTTCTTATAAGTACGTCCCCAATCCCCATGCTGCAATGCCATAGTAAATATACAATTTTACTATGTAGCGATAGCTAGAGCTATCCAAAAAATATAAAATGTGAATCACTCTATAAGATACATTTCGCAGATTCGGGTATTTAATGTAAAAAATAAAGCATGCAGCCAGAACTTGCAAATCTCAAAAAGGTAACGAATTGGGATTAAGTTAGGATAAGGATAATGTAACTTCGATCTTCGAAGTTATACAAGGCGGGCGTTTGTGGCACTTTAATGGCTGACCTAGGCAGACTTGGGGATGGGCTTTGGCAGTCCAACTGAGACTTGGGAACGCTCAATATCTACCGCGGACGCGTGGTCCCAGATAAATGGTAATGAGGACCAGAGTAATAAATCTCGGTAACTCAGAACCATACTATCATACATAAAAATTGTAGAGACTTTGCCACCAAGCCAACCGTAATATATAGGATGGTTTGAAGAAAAATACTCAAGTAAAAAGGAGGAATTCACACAAAGGGCATAGCGAGGCCTAAGTGCTGTAGTGGAAGTGAAACCACAACCCTCCGACCCATATACATACATACATACAAGGATCATGTAATTGGCGTTAGTTAGGATGAGCTTAGGATTTAGAAATGTATTGTAGATACGTATTAGATAAAAAATGTAATGGTATTAAGTTTTATTTACGAAGAAAATAAACATCTTGTAGCCGCCATCCTAAATATTTGTGAATAATAAAATTGAGATCTGCTACACCTAGAAACCTGAGAAAGTTGAGTCTAATGGGACAATAAATGATTAAATTCTCAGCAATCTTGAAGCCGCCACCGATAACAAGTAATTTTGAACTATGCAATAAGTTTTAAATCGCGTAACAAAAATTTAAAAAGCATTGAAAAGCATTTGAAAAGCCGATGTATAAAGAAATAGTCTTTTGTACATAAAATTTAATGAAACGTGCATTTAAATCAGTGATTTATGGAGTTACAAATTAGTGCTGTTTTGTATTTTGGAAAACAGGGGTTGGTTTTCGTGGCCATGATGAAAATGTTAATTCCTTAAATGGCGAAAATTTTTAAGACATTAAAATGTTACATTATTATTAATTAAAATACGAAAAAGACAAAGCCGCGTTTTCTGGAAACATTACAAAATTTAATTGTACAATGTATTTCTGATTATATTCGGGAAACTATAGCAAAAGAAATAGATGAAGCATTTTTTTCAGTTCAAGTGATCATCATATGACATACATTGTGCAAAATCACATTATTCTTAGATATATTGATTCTACTGCAGATCGTACAGCTGAAACATTATTTCACCTCGTCTACCTTACTTTGCAACGATATAATTATAAATCAAAATTGATTGCTCTGTGTTATGACGGATGATTGTAATGTCCGGACATTTAAATGGGTTGCAGGCAATTAAAGTGGCTCTGCAAGCAGTGTTCAGTTTAGCTCATCGGTTAAATTTAATTGTGCAGCAAAGAAATTTCTAAATGTCATATATTTTTTCTAAATGTATTTCTGTAATTTTTAGCTCTTTAGCCACCATTCAGCGAAAATAACGTATGTAGTGGTGGGCACTGCCAGTTATCCTAGCAGGATTGCCATGTAGTGGGTAAACCACCAAAATGAACAGACACAGTTAGGACCACTCGACATCAGTTTATTCAAACATAGTAACAGGGATTAGATTGTAGTAGCTAATCGATATAAAGTATAAAACTAATTGATTGATTTGACCTAATTACATGAATCATATAATATTTGCCCAGGTCAGTACGACCCGTGTACGTAACCTAGTTTCATATCATAATTGTTTAATAAGGCGCCCTTGGCATAGGAACATTCCTCATGTTACCAATTGAGTAGTTTATTGTTTTGTGTACTTGACATGATTTGTTCATTTACCTTGAAATAATCAACATAATAAGAAATTAGATAATGAGGGCAATATGGCACTACACGCTGATTTTACAAAAAACACTTCACCTATTCTAAAACCCACGTACCGCCACTGTACTTAGGTATCCATATTTATATCGTATCAAAAAATATTATTAATTGATTACTTAAATTACGCCTAACTTTTTATTATATACGAAAAAAGTATATGGCAATTTTTATAATTTTTATACAAATTGGCATCCAAAAGCTGTTAATAGCCAAAGCAGACCCGCTGACATTTTCCTGGGCTACCGGAGTAAATACATGCAATGGACAGCATAATTTATTATTATTATTAATTGTTTGTATACCCAGTGGTTATTTTTGCATTCTTGCAAAAATTGGCACGAAACTGGATAAGGATGTCGCTAAAAGATGATAATTTATAGAGGTATTTCAATTAGTCGGCAGGCAGGGAATCTGAGAGTATGATGATAGTTTTCCACTTTAAAATTATTTAAATTGCAGGCTTTCTTGGTCTGAGTATTTGATTTCTCTTACGAAATTCAGGTTATTAAAGAATGAAATAGATTAGTAATATAATTGTGTATAACATTATTTTTCTTACATCCTTTCTCTGTACCGTTATATACCTTGTTATTATTTAAAAAAATAACGTACTAAACAAATATGTTTTGAGATTTTACTAACTTACAGCTGACTAGTTAACTTTTCATAATCATTTAAATGTCTGTTAACAAAATATCGTTGGAGTGCGATAACCTGCGAGATTATCATTGATGGCTTCGCATTCCAACAATATGTACAACATATATACGGAAACGAATGACTTAGAAGTTGTACAAGTTCTTTCACCTTCATTAAGAATCTTCAGAGTGATGTACGATTTGTTTTATTGATCATTTATACTGGAATTGAAAATATTAATACCTCAATATATTTTACATAAATCTAACACGTGCCTTGATCTTGAAGTTCTGCTGTGCTGTAATATATACCGAAATAATAATGGTGAAATATTTATCTTATGGATTTTTCTGTTTCGGGAATATAGACGGTGAAGGGAAAGTATTTGTGTGTACTATTTTCATTAAAATTCAAAATGCCAATGAATGGTGCAATGAATAGTCAAATTAACGGTAGTAAGTTGCGTTCAAAAAGGAACTACTTAAGTGTTTTATTGTATAATATGCGTGTTGTTAAAATGAAGTTAAATAATTATAGTGTAGCTCTTGTAATGAATGTCTTATTTTTTGGAATAAGGCTAGACTTCCAACTCAAGATCGCCTTAATTGTATACGAAAGATAAAGAAATTATATGAAGTATTAAGAACATTGGAAAATAGTAAAACTATTGACCTTGAGTGATAAAATAGAAGAGAAAAAAAATTGAAGATACACTGAATGATCTTTTTGACATAGCTCAAGCTAATGTTATGAATTTAATGAAAATAGAAGAAGATAGAGAGTTCAAAACTTCAAAGGGAAAAGGGGGTTGGATGTATGCTATGAACTGACCAAAATCTTTGTTTAAAAGATAAGAGAAGTGAAGATAGCCTTCAAAGGAAATGACCAGAATAGAAAAACAATATTCAGGTAAGTGACTAGTTCATTTTAAGGTATTTTTTAATAATACCAATTTTCTAAAAATAAAAGAGTACCATGTGTTTCTAAAGAATTTGGAATGACGACGAAACTCCGCGTGTCAAATTTTCTGAAACAAGAAGATGATATTGATAATCCCTCAACATCTCAAATATCTGTAATAAAAAGATACAGATGAGAAATATTAACAAAAAGATTGTGCTGCGTTAGACAAATCGAGAAACAGCGATAGAGACGATGTTCACATACTAGCAGCTTGTGTTGATGCTCTTTCATTAAATGTAAATAATTTTATTATTATTTTATTTATTATTATTCAGTAAAGGCCAGCCAAATGTCCAATCCAGCTTCCAGATAGTGCCGCTCTGCCGCTAGAGGTCCAGAGGTAGAGGCTAGAGGTAGTGCATAAAATTTGTGTTGGATTAACGCTACATATAAAGGTAGCCGTTAACCCGTCGTTATTTACTAATTTTCTAAATAATTTCTATATAAAGAATATTTTATGTAGAAGGAAGGTGTACCCATGTACTTTAATTTTAAGTTGTCGTAGTATGGCGCAGGCTACATTAAGGTTTCTGAAAGTTGAAAAACCATAACATTTCCATATTTCTATTTTAATAAATTCATGTCAAATTCCACGAGAACCAATCTTTTTCTTCTTTGATTCTATAATCATTTAAAATCTATGGGACAAATATCACATTTTATAATATAAATTTGAGAAAACTATCACATTAACAATAATTCATCTTCAGGTTTCAATTAAGATATTAAAATTTTAATAAGACAAATTTATAAACGATTCAGCTTATTTTGAACCTCCTCTGAGGTGAATAATTTTCATGGTCTAATATATTTTTATAGAAGTCAAAGTGTAATAGTGATAAGGAAGCACAAGTTTTTCTATCTATATCTTTATTAATCCAGATATTTCAAAATTATGGTTCGTAAGAACTGGCGCCCATTTAAAGGAGAGTCTTCAGAACTGTAAGTAAATAAACAGTAAGTATCAATAAAAAAAATATCAAATTATATCACTTGATATAATTATGTATAATAATTATGTATGTATATATATGTATGATATATTATGTATAATATAATGTATGTATATATATTTAGTTAGTTCATATAAATTAAAGGTTGTTTTTCTGCTCTCGGTTGAATCGATTTCCCGAAAACTCCTTCCCAGTTGGTAATAGTTACCGTATATTGGTAAGTATTACCATGCGCTCCTTTCGATTATTTTTTATTTTATTTCAACTGTAACTTGTAACTGAAATAGTTATGCCTTAATTAGTATTGTCACACTGCTGACAAATTTTGGTGGCCAGAAATAGATCAGTCGATGGTGTCAGATCTATTGATCTGACACCATTATGTACTCCAGATGATGCAGCGTCCCAATTTAAGGTAATGCCGTTTGGTCTTAAGGTAGGAGCAGCAACTGTTCAGAAGTTCATGAGTCAAGAAGTACTTGCAGTTATGCTGCAAGAATACAGAAAAGTATACCTTGATGATATACTTATTTACATCAATAATATATCACTTTAAACCTTCGCAAATTGTTAACGAGATTACGTTTACATAATTCTAATATATCACTTACAAAGTGTATATCAGTATAAGAGTGCTTAAGAAGAAGTTCAAAATAACTATGTTCT
The DNA here is from genome assembly GCA_964058915.1 of Tetropium fuscum. Taxonomy (NCBI): domain Eukaryota; kingdom Metazoa; phylum Arthropoda; class Insecta; order Coleoptera; family Cerambycidae; genus Tetropium; species Tetropium fuscum. The sequence goes on along the minus strand of CAXKVY010000187.1, from coordinate 34,361 downwards.
ACGGGACACCAGTAAAACAGGAAATGCTTCTACTACCATTCAACAGTTATATGACATTAATTAACAATTTTCAACAATTTTTCACGTAGCCGGAATATATATTTTAGAGATCGGATGGATCACTATTAATTAATTGGATTAATTCGAAGCAACGACATCGATTCTTATCGGTTCATATTTCACACGATGTGATTCACCAAATTTGTCGAATGAAAGTCAAGTGCAGACAGCCGCTTACATCCTACAAGCGGGAAAGATAAACAGGATATAATACCGAGTTAATGGTACAGTGCTCACTGGTTTCGTAATGCTTCTTAAACGGTTACTAAAAGGGGCAACAATTCTGGGTGTGTCCCTCCACTTTTGTAGTCTCAGCGACAGTAAAAGTACAACAGCATGCCCGGTAATAACCCACATATAATATAAAAGTATAATGCGGATATTATCAGTGCTTGGTAATATTATCCATTGATTGGTTGAGTCTGCACGTGCACAGGGCAATTACCATTGAACGTTTGATGCAATATATATGTATATATATATATATATATATATATATATATATATATATATATATATATATATATATATATATATATATATATATATATATATAATTCTTACACTATAGTCTATTTGGAAATGAGGTAGAGTAATTAAAGTTCATTAAATATGCAAACTCTCAAGAAATGTAGTGCAGTATAACTAAATGCAATTTATAAAATTATATATTCTCTAGTTCACCTTATTAATGGAAATTTATGCCTGCTCGAGTTAAACATTTGTGAACTGTCCTTGTCTAATGTACATATTTTAATGCTCTCTCACTATCAGTTGGCAGTTAGAGGTTTATGTAAAAGGTAGACGCCGGAACTTCGTAATAAAACCCAAACCTATCTGTATTTGGGTTTAATGGAATTATCATGAGTTGCACTGTGGATAATGGTAATATTCGTCTATCCGAGTCGTGTATTTTATGTGGGCTTCATTGCCAGATGACAGATGTCGGAGATTCGTTATTTCAGTTAATGATCTATCATCATGTGGTCGATTTAATAATTTGTTGACGTACAAAACACCAAGCCCTCTAAACTTTTGACACGAGTTAAGGCAACATATATTTGCCCTTTTGAAAAAAAAATAAAGCAATGTCAATCACAGCTCTCTCGAGGGTAGTGTGCCTTGCACGCCTGAAGTGGTACCCATATTCGTATGTGATAAACATGTAGTGTTGCATAAATGTGTAAAATCAGTTCTGTAAAATTAAAATTTTATCTCTGAATATTCTGACTTGATGAACTATCTTCTCCTATATTAATACTAATAATTATTATTTTTATTACAATATATATGTAAGATCCGAAGTCACAGGCTTACAGTGCTCAATACAAGAAGAATATAAGTATTCTATAGTTGCATGAATTAACGAATATAAATCAAAAATATATTGTAAATTAATAAGTACTTGAATCTGTCAATGAGATAATGTTTAGAAACAAGTGAAATAAGTGAGAGCAATAAGAAGGGAGAGAGTATAAGAACTCAATAATATAATCGTATTACCTCGATTAAACTAAGACTAATCTAATTATTATATTAAATCTATGATTAATGTAAGATTAAGTAAATGTAACAAATATGGCGCTTCAGACGACGACCTTTGAAAGAGTTATTTGACGGCGCATACGCTGCATTGGTTGGAAGAGAGTTCCACTTATCAAACACTATGTTGCACAAAAAATACTTTCTTTATGTGATCTGAAACGTTTCTGTTTTCGATTTTAGTGAGTTAACTCGTAGGCATGAACCCACACTCAGCGTATAAAGGTCACTACCACCATAAAAGTCAGCATGCAAACGCGTAAATATCACAATTAGGTCTCCCCTTTCTCTGCCCTTTTCCAGTGAACCGATATTAAGCAGAGACAATCTTGTTTCATATGGTAATTTGGCAAATCTGCAAGGAATTTTTGTGTCACGTCTCTGGACACTTTCAAAGTTATTAATCTTAATAGCGGTGACCAGGTTCTGGAACGATTTCTTGATTATGTACATAATTTACTTACATCTTCATAATTTCAGTGGCTTGAGCACTCCAGAAAAAATCTTCGGCCATTATAACACCAAAGGCGGTCTGTTCTTCAACATGTGACAGATTCTCAACTCTATGATAACTGAGCATTGAATTGTTTTTGCAATGTTGATAATAGTGCACTTATTATAATTTAGTGGAACAAGCCAAGAGTTACACCATGATAATATGAGATTTAAATTTCTTTATAATGAGGTGGATGGAGAAGCATACACCTTCAGGGCATGACAAAGTAGATCTGACAACGAACTGCATTGTCAGAGCTACGTGGCTGATGACGCCTAGTACTAATCCCTGAGGTACTCTGCTCAGTCTCAAGTGCTGACTTGGCTGCAACCAACACGTACATTGAAATGTCTTTTTCACCATAGGTGTTTGGAAAGCAATTTTTTTCCTGATAACCATTGAGTTATTTTGACTTCCAACCAGACGGTCGTAGGGGGTCGCTGAGTCTGTCTGGGGTGGTAACGTGCATTGTCCAATACAATTACAGTTCCCGGAGGAATATGATCCAACAATTGATAAAGCGATAGTCACCTGAATGTATCGATTCCAGTAGCAGTAAACCGCCAGGTATTAAATTATTAGCAATTAATTAATGAATTAAAAAAAATAGTAGCACGACCATGGCTGCGTCTGAGAAATTATAGTGTCCTGATTATTTATTATTCTCCTAGATTTCCAAATAAAATGTAATAGGTATTATGGGAACATATACCTATGTAATAAAGCGAAAATTCCAGACAGACTATTAGAGACCGGAACATGTCCTTTATTAAATTAATTAAAATATAATAAAAAGTAGATTTAGTGTTATGTGATATACTTTCATTTATGCGGAAATCGAGTGTGTTTTGTTCTAGATCAAGGTTAGATGCTTTAATAAATAACTTTTTGCTCAACTAATTGTTGCTCTTTTTATAACTATAATTATTATATCAACGTGTACAACATACAACAGTATTTTTTTAGTGAACATATTTTAGCAGTACGATATATAGAAGAAAAATAATCAATTATATTATGACACATACTCGACAATGGATTAACTACAATTTTTGTACAAATATACTTGTAGTGAATATACTAGGTAGTGATATGATTTATTATTCCAAATTTTGTTTATAGAATAGTACCTAATAGCCCAGTCAATAGGTGAACCAATCTACATTAAATTATACAATTTTGGGGCTAGTATTATTTGTTAAAGGGGTGTATTGTGACAATAATTTGTTTAATTTGAGAACGACGCATTTTACATAAAAAGCCATAAAGTCCTTTTCTCTTGTAAATTAAAAGACTTTTTTTAAATGAATATTTTTTTCTAGCATCGACATTTTCTGAATCATCATTTCATTCGAAATGTAGAAACTTACCCATTGTCTCTCTAGCCGTTCACTTTTATTGAATTTCACTTATTATCAAACTTATAGATCATTTATCTACATCTTTTGTTTGAAACTTTTTTCTCTAATAGTAATACTTTGGTAAAATACACCCCTTTAACAAATAATATTAGTCCCCAAATTGAATAATTTAATGTAGATTTCCTTATTTTTGCGATATTTTGACTGGACTGTAAACAGAATTTAGAACTATTAATTTTGTTACCGGAGAGACTTGGAATATAGTCTCACATATCCCGTGATGAGGCTTCTCCAGTGAGAAGGCCCTTTATACATTATTTATTTACTTATCTTCTGTCGTTATTTTCTTGGACTAGTGACAGTAAACAGCTTATGGACTGGATTTCCAATTGTTGGTAATATTTTTGGCTTCTGTTGTGGATATTTTCTTAGACTGTTTGGATTTGTAAATCATGATGTAACATCAGTAATCTACCATTGCCCAAAGCGATATTACACTTAATCGCACAACACCACAGTTCAATGCCTTAATTCCAAATGGGGACGATGACAGTTTTATAAATAAAAATTTTGCTTTCTAGACATATCCTATGATTTTATTCCAAGTAGCTAGTTTGGCTCTCTCATTATTAAGTCAATCTGTCTATGTTTTTTAGAAATGTGGTTTTTCCATTTGATTTTGAAGTCAAAATGGAGACTTAATATTTTGCCTATGAGGATTGCAGTATGATTGCATTATTTATGAATACTGGTTGACATTTGGGATTTTTCGTAAAAGTCACATGTTGCGATTTACTTTAATTAAATTAGATTTTCTATATTTTGAGCCAAACTTCTATGTGAAAGTGGTGATCTAGGAGATTTCAGAATGCTATTTATTAGTAGGTCTGCATGGATCGCCAGAATGACAGTGTCATCTGCAAATGTGCCAGTGGCATTTTAGTTTGAGGCTGGGGATCTGCAGTGTATATTAGATATAAAATTGGTCCTAAAACGAAACAATCTGCGATAATAGAGTTGTTTTAAGTATGTTACCTTCGTTGCAGATTTTAGATAAGAATGCCTAGTGGCCTCAGTGATATTCCAACAGTCAAGACGTCTTTCTTATTTTTACTAGAGAAATCAGTAAAAATATAACATAAAAGTAAAAATAATATAAGTCTGATAAACCTTTTTTGCGTAGATATTTCCTTCGACGATGCTTTCGTTAATAGTATGTGAATTGATATTATTATTAAAATATAAATTTAAATTTTTAGCGCCTTCTGTTACTTTTTACTTTTCTTCGCCACTAAGTGAAAGTCTTTAACTAAATGCAACTCTTATCACAAATTAATATAGTGAAGTTATTTTCAATATTCTTGTGTCAGTCAATATAAAGGAACAAATAAATTACTCTAGTAAAGAATTATACTAATATAATATAATATCTATACTCTAGTAAAGAATTATACTCGATATGGCGTTATATGACAATCCACATAATTACATAAAGAAGTTACATATTCCAAAATTATGACACATTGAAAAGGTCAGATGCATTTAATTTTAAAGCTATACTAGTAAAAATCGAATAGGATTAATTCAAGTGAACCAGGGGACCATGGGTAATTTGAACCCATATCTACATCAGCCTAAAGTTATATTCGAAAATGACAGACTCAATGCTGAAATTCAATACCAACATTAACTTAACTAATTTTCCTGTACATCTGCATAATTTCGTAACGCCCGCGAATATTGTAGTTGGTAATATTGTGCGACGTACTTGCATTGTAAGAATTAAATAACGGTGGCTGCTGATACATTTGACATTAATCGTGTTTGAGTCCTGCTGCTATTTTCATTTCGCATTTCCGAGTGAGTTTTTAATTGCTTTTCTTGTAATATACATAGAATCTCGAAACATCAATAATTAATTAAAAAATGTTTTCTTAAAAGTAATATAATACATAATGTAATATAGCATACTTCACTCAAAGAAACATCAGTTTATAATTTCAGTAGTTTAAAGATCTAAAATAATATGGTAACTATGTCAATAAGATTCGTCACGCGTTATGATGACGTAAGTGTCTTATTTTCTAGGATAAACTATAGGTACTCCTTCTTCTCGAAAGCATGCTACCGTGGTTTTGAAACGGTCTCAGAACTCAATGAACAGGGTGTAGATATGTACATGGGCGAAAAGTTTCTGAATAACTACTTGTTGAATTTAAAAGTCGAGTTGTGGCAAGGGAGACCTACAGATCGAATGAACTATCTCAAGATGCATAAGAATGCTTTAGAATTTCTATCTTAATCCCATATTTAGACTCAATCATATCTTCCCTGGTAAATATATTTTCTTCTACACACAAAAGCATTTTGCTTATACAGTTCCACCTAGAAAACATAATATAATTAAACAAATCATTTTTATCTATGACAGAAGATATAGAGAAGATATACAGAAGATAAATGAAGTGAGTCTTAAATGAATCTATTTAACCAGCGGTATCAGCGAGGCAATAGATATTGATCTAACCCCAAGATCGATTAAATTAGATAGGTTGCCCCGTAACTTTTGCGGGGCGATCCGGCAGGGGGAAATGTGATGTCATCTTTGTATTTTGGCAGACGTCTGACAGTTTATTTTCAAGTCTCTCAGCGTTTATCAGGATTTATTTGTTGATTTTTATGTGAAAATACTATTTAATAACATTATATGATTATATTTTGAGACTTTTGATAGGACAATATAATAAATTATATTAGCAATATTTATACAAAGATGACGTCGCGCGGTCGGATTGTAAGTTACGAGGCAACCTATCCAATTTAATCGATCTTGGTCTAACCCAGCGACAACATGTAGCATTGAATGTTTTTTTAGCGCGTTACGACGCGACGTGTCAAGATGGGAGACGCCAGGCTAAACGGCTTGTGAATGCGCAGTGTTCGTGGCATAAGAGTAGAGAAGGACACTGAATTCTTTGACAAAATGTTGCACAAATTTGGACAACACCCTAGACGGGACAACAACAAATATGGACAAATTTGGATAACACCCTAGTCTTAGTTTGTATTCAAATAGTGCCTTAAATAATTTAAAAAAAAAATTAAAAATCTTTTTTGTGTATCTTGTCTCATGGCAGGGGGTGCTATAGCTATGATGGTGCTATACCGAGGTTGTCACCAAAATTAATTGTTAAATATGAAGCTTGACCACATTGATAATAGAGGAGATATATTGATTATTGCAGTTTCAGAAACAAAAAATAATATTACGTGTAATAAGGATGTTTACAACAATAACAAACAACAATTTTAATAACAAGTTTAATAACAAACAAAACATTTGATGGATTGAATCTACTTACAATATACAAAAAATATATTTCCTTAGACCACACACTCCTCATAATCGCCTATTCATTTAGTACAAGAATAATAAATGTACAGTACAACCGATTGGAAAAAACGAATTCAGTAAAATTCCAGGAAAAATTGCCACTTTTTTTGAACTGCCTGAACCTGGTACATATACAGGGGCTTCTGCCGTAGCTCTGCAACCCTTCTAGCTAACCCTGGGAGTGACTTGGTAACACCACTTAAAAATCATATAGGTTGACGTTCTATTGTAGTTGCAGAAGGCTATATCGACGACTCTTATTGAATAAGATTAGTATTTCTCAAAAAATCCTGACAAACCAAGAACAGCAGCTAAATACTCCTAGAGAAAACACAACTGAAGTTTTAAATAATTTCGACCAAATAAATTCATTGCCAGTTAATCTAGATAATTGCACCATCAACTTCATCCATAGAAATGTCACCATACTGCTAGCACTTTAAAAACCTACGAAATTCCATAACTTCTGATATTACTATCCATAATTGTGCTCGAGGGTTAATTAACATTAATTAATACAATAAATAAATTCCTATATTTTTATTGCTTACTACATTTACTACTGAGAATTTTTATTATATTTTCCTATATTTTTTTTTTTTGGTTGGCGAAAAACAGTTGTATCACACATGCAGAAAACACTTTAGCAGCCCTTTGCTATTAGCTTCGCTCGCTCGTGCAGCTAATAGCCGCGGGATGCTACAGCTCATTTTCTGCCCCTGTGACACATTTCTGCCCTTGTGACATCGTACATCCTTGTACGATATAGTATTACTTGTGTAATACTATATCGTACCTGCGGTAAAAGTTTTATTCCCAACAATTGTCATATAATTATGACAATTTAAATAATGGCATAGCAATAAATATTATTTATCTGTCTGGTTTCAGCTCGGAATGCGATTATTTCTTCTTCTAAGTAAATAAAACAAAAACAATTAAAAGACTTACGAAACGCGTAGTCAACTAATGCACTTTTGTAAAATCCGCTTTATAGAATTCCATAACAATGAAAGTATAACCCGGAATGCCATTAAACTGATTCAATGAATCAGATTTTTATTGATTGCAAGAGTAAAAAGTGTGTGATAATTATTGTTAGGTGTTTTCCCTGATAGTGACTAACTAAAATTTCACAATATATTCGCAGAATACACGTAATTAATCCATATTTTCAAAACCTATTTATTATTGTACAAAATTCTTTATTACTGATATTCATTGTTAGAATTTCCATAGTCGGTAGTCTCTTTTATTTTTGCATATCTACAGCAAGTGTGTTAATGACTTAATGACTCATATGTTGCTACACGAAAAACCAAGACAATGTTTAAAAAATATTACAGAATACAGACGCCTACGATGTGTCAATTTAAAATACTTATGCTCGTAATTCAGTTTAACACCTTCTCACACATCCGTTTTCGATATAGGACACAATCATTATTATTAAATAATTTAAAGCGATTGTAAATTTTCTCCGAATATATCTCGGTTTAATAGTTATTTATAATAACCAGTTGGGAAAACTACTATTTTGTGTGACGAGCCTGGAGTGTGGAGTGCCCCTAATCGGGGACTCCAAAAACTCCTTTGAATTTTTTTATCGACAGCAGTTGACCCTTGTCGGTCCCTACAACATTTATCCCTAACATTTGCCGAGTTATGTATTGTTACCCCCATGAAAAAAACATAATGTTTGGGGGTACACTATATTAGATTAATAGTGATATCATTTTATTTTCTTATTTCTCGCATCAAACCCTTTGGATACCCATATCACGGAAGTGCATAAAAAATAAATAATGCGATATTGGAAATGCGTAAAAAATAACTAGTTAATAAAATAATAAGTTTCTCCTAGTTACACCAAAATCCACGAAGGTTGTGGCCTCATCTCTTGTATATAGCATGAGCCGCCATTGTATTATTCAATACTTATTTTACAATAATTTTACGTCCGAAAATTTAAATATTCGTTATAATTGGTAGTTTGATAAAAGCATGATAAAAAAATAGCAATTAAAAGTGCCTGAAAGTCGGTCAGTTATAATTTGTGTGCAATTATCAAAACTACGTTAAATTTGATTGAATATGTTTCCTGTCATTTACATTTCTGAACTGTAAGCTGTAAATTTAAATTTGTGTTCTAATAAATATAATTAACTTTATAAGAGCTGTAATTAATATTTCATGCATGGCGTGGCATTTTCCTTATATGCAGTGAAGGAGTGAAACACTTTTTATGATTCTGATTTGCATTTTGCAGTGCTAACTGTATAATACACATTCTCGATTTTACTCCTGTATCAGCAAAAAATCGGGCTCTAATTAGGCAAACAAAAAAATTTACTACTAAAGTAAAATAACTACTTTCAGCTAGTGCAGTTTGAAATATCATCTTGGAACCATCAAATAAAAAGAAATGTAATTACAACATGAAATTAAAGAATAATGACAAATTGATAGAGAACCCCCATGAAATTGCCATAAAATATTCTTTATTGATGCACCAAAGAAAATAGCCGATGATATACCCACTGTGCATATTAGAACTCTTTCCAACATAAAGGTAAATCATTAATATTTCACTATTTCTTGATCCCTTGACAGAAGTAGACACTTTAAACTTATTAAGAAAAAAATAAAATGTATGCTGATCCCGATGACGTTCCAATGTTTCTCATCAAATGTGTTTTTAAATGTAATAATTCATATAACTTATGTAGTAAATTTATCTTTCTTAAATGATGTATTTCCTGACTTATTACTGGAAGGAAAAGTGATGCCTATTTTAAAAAAAAGAGCTATCGCTTTAAATATCAGTTTTTTAAAATTTTTTGACCACGTTTATCTGGATCGTTCGACGTAATTTTAAAATAAATTTAAAATCATATCTGTTAATCAACATCTCTTCCGTTCTGGAATGTCTTCACTTAATGCTATACATTCATTTTATGAAGAAGTTATTAGCTGTATTGACGCTGGCGCTAACTTTGAAGAAACGGGAAGAGTGAGAGATCGCTCTGAAACAGGTAGACCACGTTGAGCTAGAAATCCGGAGAACATCAAGCGAGTAAGAGAGAGTGCAAATGATGATCCCTCAATTTCAACCAAAAGGCAATCGAATGAACTGGAATTGACCAGGGTATTGAAGATTGAAGCCTGAGAGGGGTATTGAAACTTGTTGGCACTTTTTCTATGACAAAATACAGCTAGGTCATAAAATTAAGCCTCGCGATAAACAGCGTCTACAATATAGCGTAGCTCTTCAATTTGTTGCAGAAAATCCTAATTTTATTCTTCAATTAATTATGAGTGACGAGGCACAATTGGATCTGAACGGACATTTAACATGTCCGTTCACAGAAAATGCGATTCTGGGCCACTGAAAATCCACGAATAATTCAAGAGAAAGGGCTGAATCCAATTCGCGAAACTGTTTGGTATGGAATGACTTCAACTAGAGTGATTAGGACCTATTTTTTTGAGGATAATGAGAGCAACGCAATGACGGTCAATGCGGAGCGTTACCAAATAATGCTTAGAGAATTTTTACATCCAGCTTTACAAAACCCCGAGAATTTATGGATTCAACAGGACGGCGCCACATGCCACACTGCTAGGCAGAGTCTTGCCCTTTTAAGACACTTGAAGAACTGAAAGACAATATTAGAAACGAAATTCGGGCTATATCAATAGAAACTTTGACGATAATGATGGAAAATGTAGTGGTTAGAGCAAGGCTGTTTGATGAAGAAGGCGGTTATCTACGAGACATTATTTTTCACAAATAAATCTCCAAGAAATATACTTTTTGTTATTGCATGAATAAATATTATACTGAACTTATTAAATACAATATTTGACAAATAAATGAGTTACCTACTTTTGGCCCACCCTGTACCCCTGTATGTTCAAGGTCGTAGATTCTGTTACGTCATTAAGGAAGGATACGTGACGTCACGTATAAGATTTTTATATTTATTTCCGCACAATTTTTTTTTGACAGAAAACCTTTAAAAAATATACGGCGAGATTTTTTTATAAAACCTTATCATATAAGGCAATAAAAAAATCAGTGAATACTCTCATTATGCAAATGTTAATTGGTGATTTTAATGAATAAATTTATTTATAGAACCGTTTTCTTCTTATTTTTTCATTGAAGTGATCTGAGGTATAATTTTTGTCGGGAGATTAAATACATTTTTTATATCCCGGGGATTAAAAGTGACACTTCGGGCCCTAAAATGAGGATATGAAATAGCAGTTTTAATCTGAGAAGTGCAAAAAATATATTATGCAGATATATAATTATTATATTATCGTAGATGATTTTATATGTTTTTCCAGAATGAAGTAGATGACAGCTTCTAATATGTTTAAAGACGTAGTTTTACTAAAGTAATACTTTACGTAATAGCCAAGAAAGTGCAAAATATTCTAGAAAATGGGGAAAGAAATAATCCGAGAATGTCTTATTAGGTATTTTTGTGAATTTTAAATTCTCATTTTGTCTCGATAAGTGGTGAATATTTCTTGTCCAGTGGCTATTTGACACACTAATTGTGATATCACTAGCATAGCTTGTATATAATTACAATCTGATACAATATGTACTTAAACTGTGTAGATCACAAGTTTTAAGTATATCATTTTCCTCAAATTTAAATGAATATTTAAGTTTAACACAATGACAAAACACAAACACGGCGCCTCTGGCGTCCTAAAACATCCCATTCAATATCCATTCAATATCGTACAGATCTAATTGCAATTTAGCAATAGCTAAAGGCATTTGGGGACAGCGATATGCATCTAATTTAAATCGTCGCCAACAATTCTTAAAATTACAGCAATATACGGGAGATAATTTTTAAATTTTTCTCAGTCTACCGAAAGAAGTCGTTACCCTAGATCTTTCCTGTGTTTACAAGATCATTAGGCAATGAGAAGAAGGTCGTTTCTACCTTTCAGTATTGTTTTAATTTAGACACGTCGTAAAATATAAACTTGCATTCAATAAGAGTTAGGGAAACTTATGTTGATGTGTCGTTTCTTCTCATATCATTAAAAAAATAGTGTGATGTTTAATTGTTAATTAGGTCAGAACTGAATGAAAACATAGAAAAGTCGCATGTAATTATTTTATTAACACCTAATACACATCTTGTTCATCAAGTTTGAAGAGAGACTACGCCATCAATGTAAACATGTAAATTGCCAAGAACTAATTATTTTATTGTCTCATATTGCATAGTTATTGCATTTCTAGACTTTTGTTAAAATAACGAAGGGAAGCATCGTGGAAATATATGGTTATTAATTATAGTAAATAAAAATATTTCTAACAATGCTGCAAGATAAATAGAATATATGTATTTAATCTCTCTAGGGAAAACAACCTTGTTTTATGTTACGATATAAGACTTTCTTAGAAGAGGATAGGATCTTAGGTCTTACGTCTACTCTAATAATCCTGTCACTATGTCCGAAATAAATTAATAGTAAAAAAACGTTTTTTTAAAACAATTTGTTCTTTAAATGCTCTATAAAGAAGAAAATAAACTTTAAATTAAATTAAACCCATCGAAAAATCGATCCATATGACCAAAACTAAGTTTTTGATTTTGAAAAATTTATGTCGCCTGCAGTGGACCCTTGTCGGTCCCTACAACATTTATTCTAGCACCACCAAACTATTCCTTACCTTTGCCGAGTTATAACTCTTTAAAATTTGTATAACGGCCATCTTGTTTGCGCTATTTTGCCCATTTTTTCCTCTTAAACCCTTTCATTTGATATCCATATCATGGCGTTTATGCACCCCACGAAGAAGCATTGTCCACCATCTTTGGGAATCCGCCATATTGGATTTATAGTGACGTCATTTTGTTTTCGTATTCTTCTCAGCAAACCCTTTCATTTGATACACAGAAGTGCATAAAAAGAACTAATCCGCCATCTTTGGGAGTCCGTCATATTTGATTTAGGGTGACGTCATTTTATTTTCGTATTCTCCCTTTCATGTGATATCCATATCATGGAAGTGCATAAAAAATAACTAGTCCGCCATTCAGTTGCAAGATTTGACCCGAACAAACATACATAGATCATACATACATAGCAAGTTAAATAAAAGATAGTAATGACGCCACTTATCTAACCATGCATTGTCATCCAAACAAACGTGCATGCAAAATTTCAGCTCAATCGGTTGAGAATAACTGCTTTAAAATTCAGTTGCCAGATTTGACCCGAACAAACATACATAGATAGATACATACAGAATGAAAATTAAGTGTCCATTATTGCAGTCAATTATTACTGTACAGTAAAATAGGTAATAATATTTTTAATTATATAAACATATTGTCATTATTATTATATTAAATAATTAAATTAAATAATCAAATAATTTAACATAGTTAGCACAGGGTGAAGTTGTCAATGCATGATTTTGATAATTGTATATTATTTATTTATATTTTCAAAAACTTAATTTTTGAAATTTTCAACATGGGAAATGCTCATATATACTTAAAATATGAGTCTGCAAAAAAAATCAGAATCGTAGCTTGTGTAATTAAATTAATATAGTGTAACTTAAATGTTAAGAAAAATGTTCAGCACAGTGACGTTTAAGCGCCGTTTCCAAAGCTTGGTTTTATTTAAAAAAGTTGCAGATTCCCACTTCCTATGCCCCAAAATGTTCTCTACTAGATGGTATAGGTTTCACTTGATTATACCTAGGAATTACTCAAAACCAAAATTAATATATTTCATATTTCTATAATTAGTGAAGATAGTGACTTATTTTCTGTTAGAAAAACTTTCTCAATGTTCTGACTACGTTTGACTCGATATATGTATATAGATACTTTCAATAATTCACATAGCTCGCCGCAGGGTGAAATTTTTTTATGCACGATTTTCTAAATTCTATATTCCTAATTATTTTTTCAAAAACTTTTAACATTATCGAAATTTTTAACTCATCATTAGAAGCACTTATATTTTAAGTATAAGTTTCCAAAAAATCAAATCATCTCGTGTAAACTTGAATTAATACAATACAATGATAAGTGTTAAGAAAAACGTAGTTTTTGAATTCAAACTCAGTCGCGTTTAAGCGTCGTTTTCAAAGTTCGGTCTTACTAAAAAAGTTATAGATTCCCATATCCTTTGCCCCAAAATGCCCTCCCTCTACGAGATGGTATAGGTTTAATTTGGTTATACCTCGGAATCACTCAAAGTCATAATTTCACTGTGATATTACTCCATACTACTCAAACCTACTACCTCATACTGTATGAATACAGGTGAAAAATAAGGTGCTTTCCTCTAAGTATAATAAAAACATATATTCTTTATAGACACCTCAAAATATCGCTACACACTGGCATCTTTTTCATATTTTCAAGCTAAATACATACATTCGAAAATATAAGTTTTTCTTCACTAAATTTAAAATTACCTTCTTTATTCCGAATAGAAAGTAACCTATGGGAGAGTCATTGTCAATCGCAAGGCAAATCAAGCATTTTTTAAGTCTGTAGATAGGCAATCCAAGGAAATATCCGATGAGATAAGGTTTGTAATTGGACATATATTGTTATAAATTATTACTCTTAATGGAATTGACTAAAACAAATTGTTTTATGATACAAGTAGGAAAAGTAAATGTTTAAGGGACGCATATTAAAGTTTGCGGATTGAGCGAAGCGAGTTCTGCAATTCATAATATTGTGCTTAGCCGTAAATATGCTTTTCCCACGTGTATTATACAGTATTTTTTCTCATTCATATATTAAAGGTATTAAATAGGTACAATTTTTGACACTTTTATAATGATAGTTTTTTTTCAGATGACGCATGAATTTTTCACATTATAATTTACTTTTTCTACGTTCATGCAAAAAAAGAAATATTTAGTATATTTAATGCAAAAAGCTGGTTATTTAAAAAAATTTGATTGCACTGATCTGTCATTCGACTACAGTGTTTTGACATAAAGATCATGACATGTCACCAAATGTCATGACATTAATGCCACCTAAATTAAATATTTTTTGGTTTTTGCTTGAACGTAGAAAATAAATTGTATGCAACTCTTACAAAAGGCCTACGGCCTCGTTGGATAATTTCACATTCGCAAAAGTTTCACTTTTCATATTCATATGCGTAAGGAAAGTTTTAATGCTTTTAATGCATGGATGAGAAAAATATATATTTTGTCAAAACTTTACAGTTGGTTTTAGGTGACTAAACCATATTTCGACATTATACGGAATAGGATGGGAATTAATATCAGATATATACCAGCGCACAGAATTAATTATATAATATAGACAAACATTTCATGTAGGTCCTCAAATTGAATTTAAAATTGTTGCTTCAATGTGAACTAAATATACTAAGTTTTTAATAATAATGTACTTACTATAAAATAATACTATATATTATTGTATATGGAAAAATCGTGTAGTTTTAAGACTTACTAAAAAGTACCTAGGTAGATAGGTAAGTACATAGGTACCTTGTCGTCTGCTTAATTTTTTCACAGGGCAATAATTGAAAAGAGGTAATTATTTATTTAACCAATAATGAACCCAGTAGTTGAACTGAATATGATTTACAGAAAACAACTACTCAGTGGGCAAATACACCTGCCTCAGTGGCGGCTCGTGCTATAAACACGTGGGGAAAAATAAAATCTATATACAATGTACTTCACCTACAGATAAATAAAAAATATTGTGAAAATCATAAAACTGAAGTGTTTTTGTTATGAATTATGTGGATTTTCATCAATCAAGTAGAGGCCAGCTCTATCGATTAATTCTAATTCTTCTTTCTTCTTTGTAAATTTAGAATTAGATATTTAGGATTAGATAGATGAATCATCTGCTATTGATCCCATAAACTTTTGTTTGAATTTATTAAAAGTATCGTAATTAATCTCTATCATTCTAATTAACAGAAGAGGTTCTTGACACCAAATAAAAGTAATACAGTTATTCTTTAATTTAGTGTATTAATTTGATGGGTTTTCTGTTAAAATTGATTAGTTATTAGTATTCTAGAAAAAATAACAACTTGTTGAATGAAAGCACCTTTATATTGACGATTTTAGCTTGCTGTAAGAAAAGTTATACTGCCTCGATCTCCCATTGCGGCAATTGTGGGTATCCTTTAAAAAAAATTTGTGCCTCATATTTCGATGTTACAAACAGTATAAGAACAGAAGAAGAAAACTATCATAATTTGTCATTAATCTGAAAACTGAAAGTACAATTTTCGTCAAATCAGTAAATCAGTTTTATTTAGTAATAATTAACACTTTTTCATAAAAAAATGTACCTAGTAATTTTTGTTTCGACTACACCTAGGTAAGTTCAACACTTACCTAGGTATTTACTTATCATTTTTGTCAATGTCAAGTACCTTGATATATACAATTGAAGTGGTTTCCTGTTTGAATGCACCTATATGACATTAAAACTAAGATAAGTCTGATAAAATTTGGCAATAAATCATAGTATTGGGTTCACCGATTTCACCTACACTTATTGATACAAAGAACTGATCCTGGTGACTCACCTAAGTGGTTTTTCCCAAACTTTTTTATGTTTTTGAAATGTCTCAATGCTTCCGGATATTCGTGAATATTATATTTTTTAAATTTAATAATGCCGTCAACAGTTAAACAATATGTCAAACACATGTTTTTACATTCAATTAAATAAAATATGTTTCACTAAAGCTAACCCTGCTGAGGTTTAAATAAACAACATATAAAAATTAACAATAGGAACCATATCATAATAATTTATGTATAAAAATAATATTGTCTTGCGAAAAAACAAAACTTCACCATTTAAAATGTATGTGGAAAAGAATGGCAAAGTGGAACGAGTTAATGAACTATTTACTGGAATCCAATGTAATACAACTAAGACATTTGTTCATTTTAATCGTGAGAATAATTCGTTTACCCATTGTTATGAAAATGTATTAGGTAAGATAATGCTCTATGTAATACCACGAAATTCTTGCTATCTCCGAAATATTATGTACCTGCGGAATAAAAATCATGAACGTTAATTTCTAAAAACATTCGGTTAATTAAGTGATTATTATATATCGAAACATTGAAAGTTAATATTTATCGTAAAGTTCATCTTTATTGACATTTTGTATCAGGAAAATTAAATAAGAATATACTGTGACCAAGAACGTATATTTATAATAAGTCAAATTATGAATGACAAATTAGAATGGCATGGCCGCTTAATATTATCATGTAGGTACCTACTATTATTGCTCTAATAGTTTGACAATAACCTTGCTTTTTTTGGTGTATGTACATAACTATATCCAAAAGGATATTATATCAATATATTCTATATTAAATCAAAAGCCTCAGGATAGGTAATTAAATCATTTATGCTTATTTAATTTATTATTCGAAACATATTTTTTTAGCTTTTTAAACTGTTTTTAATTTAATTCAATTTTAATATATACATAAATAGGATTGGTAAAGAGGAACACTCTACTGAGTAAAAACTATTGGTAAACTATTTGACGGTAGAAAATAATGGTTGGTGTATGTGACAAGATAGTCGTATATTATAATAACTTCCTTGTCCTTGGTCCTTGACCTTGAAAGCTGTTCTACCCATATTTGCGGAACTATTTCACTTTTTTTCAGAAATATTAAGCGGTCGCGAAATTTACAGGAGCACCTCCGAACGTATCATAATAATTTGCTCGCAGTAGCCAAATCAAAAAAATAAATCGGAATGTTTTGATATATGTTGAGGGCGTTCATATGGGCTTACTAATGAATATTTAAAATCCGGGAAAATCCAAAGTGATCGAGCGCCGACATCTTAGAAGGAAAATTAAGTTTCATAGTTGTTTTCAAATATCTTATGAAACATCAATTTTAGCAAAAAACTGCTCTTACAATAATTAAATAGCATTAATTTTTCCGCAAAAACATATTATACATTTTTGTTGTCAGTAGAGTAGTTTCCTCGAAAATCACCAGTGGATCCGAAGAGTCGCTGTAAACACGGGCAGTGGTATGACGTAATTCAAATTTATGCCATCATATTATTTTAGAAACGCGGTATAAAAGGTTGTATATTTTTTATGCCATCGTCTCCTTCGTCCATCGTGGTTAGGTATTATTTTCCTTATTCAAGTTTATAATCAAGTTTTATTGAGGATATAAATAGGTATCATTTTTTATTATTATGTAGTTGTTAAATATACATTATAAATACCAATATACCTATTGATAGTGAGGTTAGATAACCTAAAACATATAATATTTTATAACACATTTTAGAATGTCCTCAATGATATATTTACCAGCAACATGTATATCTGTAGAAAAATTTCTATAAATATTGTTCTCATTCACAAAAAGTTGATGTTATTCATAATAGCCAAATAATGTTTTCTCAAAAATACGCATAAAAATCCCATTTCAACACATTAGAAGCCAAACTGAGTAACATACTAAATTAGTTCTTAATTCTCCCTAGGTGCGTATCGCTAATATTCTATTGCGACTATAGCCCAAACAACCGCTGTAGATATCAAGGAGAGCATGTATATATACCCAACAAGACAGATCTAGCGAGGAATTTTCCGTGAACGTATAGACTTGGATAAGTGCTAACGGGCCTGAAGTATGTTTTAGCATACAAAAGCGTCTCGCAAATATAGGAACCTCAAGCCTGCAAATAGAGACAAACTGCGTAATTTCGTATTTGAGGCGTGGCAGGGACAGAGATAACTTCCGTTTTTAGAAATTAATTTTTTCTACGCGAAATAAGTTACCAAAAGTCTTTTTGTAACTTACCAAAAAGACTATGTGCTTTTACTTTTACAACATTCCGTGCTCCTGAGTGTAAAGAGTCATGTGGGTGTGCGCTCTAAGGACATTTTCTGTTAATTTTGTTAGTGACATAAATTTTAAACTAGACATATACGAAAAGTTTCAGAAACGGATTGCCACATAATAGTATATCCAATTTATATTTTTGAAGGGTATCTCACCATCATCAATTGCACCATGCACCTCATCTAAAATTATGTTTCTACTCCAATGTCGACGCCCAATGTTTATTGCTGTTTAATATAGTTCGGCAATAGTGTCCTGGTGAATAAGTGCGCTTGCTAGAACCAAAGTTTACCGAATATATTTAGTACTTTGCTAGGACTTTGCTAGAACTATATTTGTTGACAAAAGACTTCCATATACTTAGTAAATATACATTGACATGTGAAAATAAATATACATTGATGTACAAATTCACTTATTGTCCTAAACATTCGTGTTTTACCAAGGGTGTGATAGTTTGTTAAAATGTGGTGATCCTAAATGCAATATTAACAAGTAATTATTGAATTTGTGTTAGTGAGAGAAAATACTGATTATTAATTTTAATTGGAAGATAATATTTGATAAAAGAGAAAGTTAATTCATACCAACAGATTTTTATTTTTTAATTGTAAATTGTTTGAATTGAAATTGCAATGATTGTTTGAATTAGATGAATGAAAAGTATGATGTTAAATTTGGACAGTCTAACGCAATACTCTATTACATTGGCTTTCTGTTTGATTTTGGAAAAAACTAAGGTCGAATCACTATTAACGGTTCGCGATTAACAATAATTACTTTTCCTCCTATCTCAACTGACATTTTTCCGCTACTTTCGTAGTTAAATAAATCATAAATTTTTACTGACGACTAAATATTTGTATATAGTAATATATTGTTCGGAAATACTTTTTAAAACAACCTTCAATTTGATAGCAAATCGATTAACTTTTTGCATAATATTTTTTAATAATATTCTTGTACGCATCCTGACAAAAAATATTTAGTACTGTTTAAATTGTATACAACAGCATTTTTGAAAAACGGGGCCTAATAAACACAAGAAATTGTTTGTTTAGCCGCCAGCTATATTTATTTATTTAACCGTTTATTTACCCATTCTAGGGTATTTGTTGGGTGATGACTATAAAAAAAGTTTCTTATGTTTACCAAATTGTCTTAGCTTTTGAGATATTATGAATACCTCCCAAATTATGTTTTTACCCGAAGGCGACCTTTAGCTGCTGATATGGTATACTCGTATATCTACCTACATCTATCGTCCATCTTAATCTGCGACATTATTTTTATCTACCTAATGTTTCTCGAAACCTTTACATTATTTAACATGTTATACGAGTTATACGTATTAATATTTCTACATGTGTTTTCCAATTTCTTTATATTATATTAGATAATACGAGTATACAAAATCACAGAATTGATGGATATTGCTTGATGAAAATCCATGTTAATTCATAAGAAAAAGACTTCAGTATTGTCATATTTTCTGTCGCTTATCATCAGGTTACCAATAATACAAAATTAATATCCTTTGAAGTTCAAAATTAATTTCCTGTCATACCACCTATAGATTGCAGAAAAGTTATTTAAATAAAAATAAGTTTAATAATATTTTTTAAGTTAATTGTCATGTTTTAAATAAAATTACTTTCAAATCATTGATAATATTTATAACTGCAAAGAGGCCCTCTTTACTAAACCTAAACTGTAAAGAGGAGAATAATAGGTAATCTCCTGAGTCCTTTGCTATTCAAATGTTTACCGGCCATTTAGAACAAACTATTATTAGTAATAGTTTGTTCTAAATGTTCTAAATTGTCGATGTTTGTCGATGTTTGTTCGAAATGTTCTAAATGTTCGATTAAAACTAAAAACAGTTTTTAGTTTTAATCGTCTCCGGATGATGCCAACTTGGTTGGCGAAACGCGCGTCGAGCGAAGTGAAAGTGTTTTGGTGTTTGTGGAAACTACTCCGAGTGTTACAGTTACATCAAAGGTTCCAGCCCTATCCAGTAGGAATCCTATAGCGTGAGTTACCATACGTGATAAAGTTTGGCGTTTACCCAAAAATTCTTTATTGGGAAATAGAAAAAAAGATAGTATGATGGCCCGGGGATCTCTTCTGAAAAACTACGCCAAAACTATCCCCAAAAGTAATTTTTTTTAATTTTTACCTGCAATTTTCTCAGAAACTATTTTTCGAAAAAATGCCGGAAGCCCTAAAATTAAATTTCCTGTCGATTGGTGGTTAATTGATTTGTTTTTAACAAAAAATAAATCTTAAAACAACTGTTGCAAAAATACATGCGCTCTATAATTTTCTACTTTAATCAAAATTTTCAATTTTGAACAGGTGGAACGTTGTGAGCCCAATACATAAATACTATATAGTTACAGTCTTGAATATGTGAGATAGCAAAAAGATAATCATAAATTACAAAATGTTGAAAAATAAAACTACAAAATATAAAACTTTACAATATTAAAAACAAGATTAAACATAAGTACCTATATATTTCCTACTTTTCCTAAATTTCTGTTTTAAATAAATGAAACATTGTGAGTCCAATAAATAAATATATAAATACCTACTCGTCTTATATTAATTTATATTAATTTATAAGATGAACATAAAATACAGAATAATCAAAAGTATATCAATAATTTACAATATAATAAGGAAGATTTTGAATACAGATTTGCATAATAAAGTACAGAGAAGTTTATTTTTTTCTACAACGGCATGCTTTAAGACAACGCTACTTACAGTTACATTTGATCAAGTCTTAAAATATGTTCCTAGTTCAGTGAATAAGGGAGAGTTTATTTCAATAGTTATAAAAGGTTTATTCGACATCTAATCATAGAGGATATTAGTGATTCTCCTCGTCTTTCCATTGCAAGGAATGCGGTCTTTTAAATAAGGGCAAAGGTTTTGACCCCAAGGCTTGGTAAATGTACCCGATATTTAATTTTCTTTTGATTTTTCCCATTCCATAATAAAGGTATATTGAACAATCATGACTTCGGTATTGGAAATATTCGAAATGGTACATTAAGATAAGAATTATACCGGAATCTGCGCTTTTTACGAGAATTATTTTTGAACCATTTGAAAATATCTCTTCGATGACCATCATTAAACCACATCGAGCAAAAAAATGTGAGGTGAAGGCACATATACGCGCTAAATTCGTATATATTGGACGATTATATTAATGATATACATTAATAACCAACCATTTAATAACCAACAACCATTATATACATGGTTATGGGTTATTCTTAATTTTAACATATTTCTAATTCACACACTAGTTTTTACCGTGTAATAACTGAGTATTAATATTGCGATTTCGGAACATATTATGTTTACTGCGGTGTGGCTGAAAATTAAAAGCAGTGTTACCCAGCCGTAGAGCGGGCAAAATAAATTTTAAAAGTATCTGAAATAATTCAAAATATTTTTAGTTTTATAGTTTTTATTCAAAATAAATTGTAATTGGAAGTATAGTTTCTCATTTTATTAAATATAGGTAGCATTAGTCTAGGTCGCCACATTTTTTATTTTTACCCTACATGTATAGTTTGTAACATCGAAATATGAGACATAAAATGAAAGCGCCTTTATAGTGACGATTTTAGCTTGCTGTAAGAAAATTTATACTGCCCCGATCTCCCATTGTGGCAGTTGTGGGTATCCTTTGAAAATTATTTATGTCTCATACTTCGATGTTACAAACAGTAACATCTTCTCTTTCTCCTCTTTTTTCCGATTATTTATTTATTATCCTATTAAAGGACTATGGACAATACATATACCATTTTATAGGAAATTTTGTTCCTCTGTTTGTTTCCTCTCGTTTATTAATATCAAACTTTAATAGATCATTCTTTAATAGATCATCTTTGATTCATTTATTCTTGCAGTTACTATTATTATAATTCTTTGAGTGTGTTTGTACGTGTTTTGTTTATATTGTTTGTCCACTATGGATGAAGCTCAGCGCATGATCGCGTCATTGAAACTGCATTTGATTTGAACGTAGAAAAAAACGTGTAAGCAGTAAGCATTTAATTTTTTAAACTTTGAATCAGTCAAAAGGCAGCTGTATGTGGCTAATACACATATTAAAGGTGCAACAATGTACCATATCAAGAGTGGTTAATCATTACACAGAGATTAGACATTTTCCGCAAGTGAGATACCATAGCTGTAGTCGATTGGTGATTTACAACTTGAAGAACACGCCACTGTACTGCTGGAATCATCAAAAATAGTTGCCTAGTTGCTCGAAATGTTGAAACATTTTTGTTCAAATCATTAGAAACTAATCTGGAAGTTTCTAAATTCTAGAGAATCATACATATGCAGCCAAAGGTTCCTACTTCTGATCTATGCCTGACCAGAGAATAGTTTCGCGATTACAGTTTGCCAGACATCATGCTGGCTGTCGCATTGACGAATGGTCCAATATACTCTTTACTGCTGATCGCGCTTTTACATATATACATCAGAGAGGCATATGCCGATACAGACGGCCGGGTTAACGCTAATTTCTATCATGCGAAAAAACGTCTGTTTCGACATCCGATAAAACGAAAATTTTTCAGGAGATGGCTTGATCATGGTGCGGGGAGGAATTTGTTTTCATGTGCGCATGAAACTAGTGGCTGCGAATGGTGGAAGATCGACAGCCCTCGGTACATAAGGGATATTCTCAAATCCCATGTGATTCCATACGTACGTCCCCTTTGTAGGTAATAATTTAATTCTTAATAAATGATAATGAATGATCACATGCTGTCAGGATGTTATAAAACGGCTATCTTCATGAATGTTGATATTGTCAGAGAGAATAAAATATACTGCACGTAGACCGGACCTTAATCCTATCAAACACGTATGTGATCATATGGGACAATTCTACAATTTCCATGTAGAACCCTACACGATATTCAAAATGAGTTGGAAATAATTTGGAACAATATGGGTCAAAGGGTGCAAATTATTTTTAAACATATGCCAAGGAGAATGGAAGCTCTTATAAGAGCAAGAGGGGGAAAACTAGATATTAAGACCAATATTCTAATAAAAATAATTTTGCATAGTTGTTATAAAGGGTCCGCCAATAAGCGCGCTCGATCTTTAAAATGAAATAAATCAAGTTGTGTGAGAGGTATAAATGAAATTTATTTTTTGTTTGAAAGAGTATTCGAAGGCATTATGTATGGAAAATAATATCGGTCAAATGTCCACCTCGGCTTCGCTGGGTGGCGCGCATACGAGAAGTCCAATTTTCAATGACTCTGGCGCACAAATCGGGCTGTATTTCATCGATGGCGTGGCGTATGTTGACTTTGAGGGCATCAGTGTTTTGTGGTTGGTTTGCGTAGACCTGTGATTTAAGAAAACCCCACAAGAAATAGTCTAGTGGGGTTAAATCGCACGATCTCGGTGGCCAGTTGATGTCGCCTCCGCGCGAGATAACCATTCCTCCGAAGCGCTCGTGCAGAAGATCCATTGTGGCGCGCGCTGTGTGGCTCGTAGCGCCGTCCTGCTGAAACCACATATCCTCGACATCCATATTGTCGATTTCATGCCAGAAAAAGTTCGTTATCATGGATCTGTATCGTTCGCCGTTTACCGTGATGGACACACCATCGTCGTTCTCGAAGAAATACGGCCCGATGATGCCTCCGGCCCAAAATCCACACCAAACAGTTACCTTTGCTGGGTGCATTGCGACCTGGTGGACCTCCTGTGGATTGTTCTCGGCCCAATAACGGCAATTCTGCTTGTTGACATTCCCATTTAACCAAAAATGTGCCTCATCGCTGAAGATGATTTTGCGACCAAAATCGGGGTCGACTTCCAACTGCTCTAAAGCCCAATCAGCGAAGATACGGCGCTGTCTATGGTCGTTTATTTTGAGCTCTTGTGTCAGCTGGATCTTGTACGGATGCATGCCCAAATCCAGATGCAAGATTCGGCGAAGTGATGTTTCCGAAAGGCGGAGTTCCTGTGCGCGACGTGAAATTGACTGTCGCGGATTTTCACGCACACTATCGCGCACAGCGGCGACATTCTGGGCAGATCGGACGTTTCGACGACGCGTCGGTGTTGGCTGATTGTTCACCGAACCGGTTGCCTCGAATTTGTTAATCAAACGACGGATAGTCGACTCAGCAGGACGATCAATTGCACCGTAAAATTGGCGGAGCGCGCGGAACGTTGCTCGAACCGATGAATGATTTTCGTAATAAGTTTTAACGATTTGCACATGTTGCTCGCGGCTGAATTGGTTCATGGTGATTTGTGAAGATACACTGAATAATAACAACTACGTTTGCCAACTCTACCACAAACAACATGGCCGCCATGAGCTGTCAAAGATCGAGCGTCCCTATTGGCGGACCCTTTATAATATTTTAAATAAATTTGTCACATGGAACTTCTCATATGTTTTACCCCTGTATACGTATATTATAATTACGTCTGCCAAGACTGACTTCTGAACCGTTTGCATTATTATTAAGCATGCAAAACAATTTCCACATTTTCCGCCACATAATTTGTTTAAAAAATATTAAGCAAATGTGATGCGATGATTTTTGTGCAGAGTGTAATTATGTAGGTACCTATTCATTAATTCAATTCATTATTTAACTATGTTATCTAAATACGTACATAATACCTAAACATTTCCTTCTCCTAACATATACCAAATTTTCAAGAAATTTATTGAAGTCATAATATATAATAATCGCAAACAATTATCTAAATATTGCAATTTCATGCCTGACTTGCCATGCAATACAAATGTTTAAACTATTTACTGATTATTTTGGGAATGTGGTAATTATGTGTGAAAGAGTTGATCTAAAGTTGTACAAAAATGTCATGCTCTCTGATCTGATTTTACAATTTAATTTATTGTTACATGTTATACGTCAACTTAGCCTTGACTTGAAACGCGTTATTGTTTTTATGTAAGAAAAAAGGGTGACGTAACTACGAATCACGTATACTTTGGGCAAGACCTCACTTTTGCTTCTTTCATAAGAAAAAACGTTTAATTAAGATAAACGATCGCAAAAATGCTCTACAATCGGAGAATAAACAACCTCGCCAAGTTATTCCATTGTTGCTTCTTAAGAAAAGGCTCATAAACAATCATGTTTCTGTCTGTTTGCGAATACCATTAGGGAATATTTTATGAACGTTCTCAGGAACCAGTTTAAATGGGATTTAGGAGTGAATATTACATATTATTATGTACCTAAGTATATATTATTATATATTTTCTTGAATACTGTTAGGTAAAGATATTTGTGATTACTGTTTTCTCTTAGTTAAACAGGGACTTGTTTAACATGTTTGACTTATTAATGGTAATATTTATAAATTTTTTTATAATGGTACTTTTTTCAACCTTTTCTAAATAGGAAAATTATAGGCAACATACATTGACAAACTCTCTTTGGTAGGTATACTTGTATATTCAAATTTTGTCTACAGTTCTAAAAGAAGGTCTTTATAGATGTACCTAATAAGAAATAAAATATTTTGTAATACTCAGTAACAAAGACAAAATCAGAAATTCTTAGGTCAAGAATAATGACTAAGAAAAAAAATAAATTAAAATATTAAAAATACTTCTTAAAAATAAAACAAAATAACTATTCCGGTAGTCATATAATGTAAATATTTTTAATATACTAAAGACATTTAAGAGCCTCACTGTACCGGGTGAATTATGAACAGAGGACGCCGGCCATATCTGAGGAACTGTATGACGTAGAACGTTGGGGGAAAAATCTAACACAAATAATGTGATCCAGAGAAAACGCGGGAATTATTTTCAAGTTTGTAATATTACCGCTAGTGGGCGTTACAGTAACGATAAATTAGAAAAATTAAATATCTCGTTAATTTGCTGAAATTACTGAAAATATGTTCTTGGTAATGTTCGTAAAATTTTGAATATCTTAGGCTTTAAAATGTTTTTCATAGCTCTGAAAATTTAGTAGTGGGGGGAATGGAAACATTTGTAAAGTAAAATGGCGATTACCTCGGTTTGGATTAACAGAATTAAACAAAAATCATTTTTACTCAATTTTCAATTTTTACTTTATCATTGCTCATTATAGGTACTTTTTTAAAAAAGTTTCCAAGAAATGTATATTAATTCTTGAAATATACGTACAAAAAGTATTCCCCATAAACAATTTTCAAATTTATATTTGTAAAATAAGAATTGCCTGAAATTTTCTTGCTGCCAGTACTAGAACCACGGCGCTGCCGCCGTGAGTTAGAATTAATTAACTTCGTATATCCTCACTTAGCTATTAAGCACCAACAAACTTTTTGCTGCGCAGTGTGATGATGAAAAGCCACGTCGTGTATAGCGCTCTTAAAGAGGGACTCTTCTGCATTTTTTCACTACAATTTTGTTTATTTGATCATCACATTATAATTCTTTGGCCAACAACAGTTAATTGAGAGCATTGATAAATAATTTAATTTGTCATTCGTAATTGTTGTCAAATTATAAACATTGGGAAAAATATCGACACATTTCTTTTCAAAATTACTCACACGACTCTTAGTATGTCAGTAGGTTTTTAAATTAATGCATTCGTTGACTAAATGGTCGCCTACGTCATCCAAATAATAATTATTAACAAATATTACGTGCCATTCCAAGTCAATAATTTCGAAATCAATGTCTTGCAAATCCATTAAAAATGGAATATCTTAGACCGGGGGATGATATCAGTTTGTTATTTTCTCCGACTTCACCCAGCATGCCTCTTGGAGTAGTGAAAGTTTACCTTGTAACAACCAAGAAAACCGGGTAATAGCTCGCTGGTCGCTTTCTGGTTATATTCTTTTTTTTTTCGTTTTTTTTTGTTTTCTCTGATAATAAGATGCATGCCCTTTTATCAAATAAGGTTAAACAAATTTAAAGTCTTACAATAGGTATGTGATTTGCAGGTCTCCAAAGGGCTCTAACTGTCACGTGAACTTGCAAAAAAATTATTTTGCTGCGTATTGATGAGAAGAAGTTTGCGTCGTAAAATTAATATAATTTTGAGGCAATCTTCATAATATCAGAGAAAAACAGAAAGAACATGTTTCAATTTATTTTATTCCTTGATTTTTGTGTTGGATAGAAAAATTACAAAAATGGAAAATTGTGTACTGAAAAGAAGCACACCAGATAAATTTTTAAGTATATTATTATGTATACGTTAATAATATTCTTACGTCAGAAAAGCATTGTGTATAAAGAGTGCACTTAGTTCGTGCACTTAGTTCAACTTGTGTTACAATGATAAATATCAAAATTTAATGTAAAATCGCTAGAAACAACTCAGAATGTGTAATTTAATACAACTCATTTTTTGGAATGTAAGGCAATATATCTTATATAAGAGCGATTTTTTTTATAAACCGCGTCTCTGGAACACGTTTGCATAATCATAATAAATTGCACTGCATAATAATCACTGTAGTAATTTTAGGAAATAAAAAGGTATATTTACTGCAGTGAATAATTATTCTAATCGTCACAGTAGGAATGATTAATTTCTTTAAAGAAACATGCAAAATGGGTATTTATAATGCAATACGTAGAATCCGGCTTTCTGAAACATTAAATAAAATATGCACATATTTAGGACACCTACCCACGTAAAATTTGATGGTTTATAGAATGTTATAATCAACTTAACAACTGTGGTTTCCTAAAATATACATATTTCCCATATTGAATCGTCAGGGTATACCCATATATTTACTTATGTAAGTGCCACGCATATCTTAATAAAGTGGATTTGATTAATATTACTATATGATTAATTTTTTGATGTAATTTGGGAAAATCCGATAGCTTTTATTAAAATAGGGAAAAATAGTATTATTGCGTATGTAAAATTTTATTCATTAAGTATATGAGAGCCTTATTGGTGGAATATTAGTTCATAATTAAACATGTGTCTATGAATATTATTAGTTGTATAATCTCACCCATCTATACGTTATTATGAATCTTATTAGTTGTATAATTTAAACCTAGCAGTCATTAAAAAGAATATTATCTAATGCCTAATGACACATTTAGTGCTCTGTGTTTTTCTGTGATTCCCAAATTTAAAATGTATTGGTTTAGATAATTTGGTTCTATTTTTAGATTATTCATGCAATTTAATGAGTTTATATTTTGACGAGACAAATAGTAGGTGTAAAATTTGAGATAAGAAACGTAGATTTATATATATATATATATATATATATATATATATATATATATATATATATATATATATATATATATATATATATATATATATATATATATATATATATATATATATATATATATATATATATATATATACGAGAATACAGCATTCATATAAACGGTAAATATACAGAATAACAATCTATATAGGTAATAAATAAATCAGACCGTAAACATCAGACAAAGTATAGATATGCTAAACGAAACTAAACCACTTGCCGAGTATAATAGTAGGTGCGGTGCATAACAAATACTTACAAAACGTGGCATTTTGTGATACAATTTTTTTCTTTGGCACAATTGCTCCGGATACCCAACTAAGTGATTTGGCCTGCAGGACATTCGAGATTTTTTAATTGCTCACCCTCTAGTGGGCATTTTTAAAAGCTACCTTGAATTTTTCAAAAATGTATTAATTGCGTAAAAAAATTTATCTCGGACTTGGTTCCGTATGATTTTGACATGCTAGGACCGATTCCAATGTTAAAAAATAGTTTGCGCGTCCTGTGGCGTAGCATAATTTTTTATTTTTACTTATTAGCTCATTTTACTAACTCATGGACTGTTGTACGTAAATTAATTAATTAATTAAAAGTTCTTAATGAAACATAAATCCTTTTATCGAATGGAACAGAAATACTATATAAAAACGTACATACTATACGAGTAGGTATATCAAATATTTTTTAATCGTTAATAATCAGAGAGACGAGCTGAAGGGGGGGGGGCAATTATACCCTGCCTATGCCACTGAACGTCATCTTAAATGGAGAGTTTTTCTCAATTTCAGATATTCTGATTTAAGGAGGTAAGGTGTACAGATGGCGGCCTCTATTTTCCTTGAAACTGCATCCCTCAATATTAATTGGTCAAAATGTGTCATATGTCAGTCCGGTGATACAACTGATCTTAGATGCCCTGCAACAAATCAAGCAGTGCCACAGAAAAAATTGGGCTATAAAACACTGAAAATCTAGAATCTTAAACCTACCAATCATAGGTTGGTTACCTTGTTTTGCAACTAGATGTCGGGAGTGGGATTTAAGAAACATTCAAGAATTCAAAGGCTAAGTTCCACAAAATATGTGCAAATGCATTCATCATGCCACCTCGATTTATGAAACTAATTGAAGATAAAAATAAAACTTTAAACGGCCCCCAAGTTCATGAGTTCATCAACGGAAGTTGAGTGTACAGCCATTGCGGTTTCTGACCCGCGCTTAACGATATCCAATGTTACAAAATTAAATTTGAAAGATGACTTCTGTTACCTGTGCAACATTTAAAGCATTTCAAACAATGCGCTACATTATTGAATTATACCCTTTTGTTAGGTAGCAACTCTTCAAACTGGTGGTGACCTAGTAGCAATGGAAGCAGAGTACCATTTAATTTGTTAACCTATGGTTGAAAGGTTTAACACTTTCTAAATTTTCAGCAAGTGTTTTATAGCCCAAATTTCTCTGTGGCACAAAAGGATTTTTTGCAGAGCATCTAAGATCAGTTGTATTACCGGACTGGCGTATGACACAGTTTAACCACCACCTGGCCTGTTGTATATATCACTAGGGTGTAAACGTCACAACTGAAAGAGTATGATTCAATTAGGATTATGCATTTACATTTAGCAAATGCAGTAGAAACTTAATTCATGGTATTGTACCAACGTTAATACTAATTAAAATGTAAAACCAGTACGATGCATTTTAATGCAAGCAGTTTTACCCATAAATTAAACTCTTACCTTACTTTCAGAAACGTGTAATTATTACAGGTTAATACATTTTACTATCATGTTACATGGAATAAATATCGTAAATAAATACCTATATTGTACACTATGTGGTTTATTGATAATTTCTTCATACATAAAGTAGAATTGAAACGATGATTGAAAGAACTAATAGGTATAGCAGGCACTCTTATCCCTAT
This sequence comes from Tetropium fuscum, assembly GCA_964058915.1. Taxonomy (NCBI): domain Eukaryota; kingdom Metazoa; phylum Arthropoda; class Insecta; order Coleoptera; family Cerambycidae; genus Tetropium; species Tetropium fuscum. Next base: position 3,335 of record CAXKVY010000187.1, on the reverse strand, counting down.
TCAACATGGAAGATGCAGCTATTCAAACTATTTTCCAATGTTGTATTCAACTTGAAATAGAGTGTAAATGAGCATTTACAGTACACAAACATTGTAGTAGCACTGCGAGAAGGGCGAATTACCACATGTATCGTTATTTTTTCTCCAGAAAGCTGCTTTGGTATATTTTCGATATTCTTTTAAACAATGACTTTAACGTATAAACTTATTAGTGACTGGAAAACTTCTAGATGTCTGCAGAGACCTTTGTTTTTGCTTTGCCTTTTGTACACTTGCAATGCTCGATATTTTATTCCCAATACATGTTACATTTTTAGTTAATTTATCCAAAAGCATGTTAAAAGCTAAATATTCGATAAAATAATAGAAGCTCTTTAAATGTAATTAATGCACGATATAACATAATTTTCGATAAAAATAATAGATACTTGATAAATAAAATGATTCCTCCCTACCAAAATTACAAGCTTCATAAATTAATATATATTCGACAAAAATAATATAGGCTCGATAAATATAACGAGTTTTCTGTAACAAATTGAAATCTTTTCTAAATTATAATCCCATACTTTAAAATATGTGTACGTGGCATAAGATCTGTCAAAAAGGACTAGTTTTGTCACAATTGTTTTTGTCGCGGGTTGATCACTGACTAAATAATCAAAATATGTGTACATGGCATGTGTACAAGTTCTGCGAAGGAAGACCAGTTATTTTCCCAATAATATTTTTGGGGTTTATATTTTACAGGCGACGTTTATTACAATGCGATATAGGTAGGATTATGACAGTGCAAATTTGATTTAGTAGTAAACATGACTTATCGAGCATTTATGTTTATAATAAGAACATATTTGGTTAAAGTACCGATCCGAACTTGTTTTTGTATATATTTTATATATAGTTGTTTTTGTATATATTTTATATTTATATTTTGTATATGTATATATACACTGACGGACATAAAAAGTGGCGCACCTAGATTTTGTCCCAAATTTGATGTTCAATAACTTTTAAACCAGCCTATCGATTTTGATTCTTGCGATTCTTGCAGATGACTATTTTGTAATTGGCTTTCCATAAAAAATGTATTTTTAAATATGTACAGCCTTTAAAAACCGATTATGATTTTGACCCGAAATTTCATTGTCGCTGTGGAGTGAAATTTTATTTGTATTGAATTCTTAGGTTGGTCACGGTGTTTACCATTCTTTTTTCAATATTCTCTTTTTTGAATAACCTCTGTAGCCCCTTCGGCAACGAAGATGCGACATTTTAGATGAAACGGTGTCATTAAGTTTGATATTCAACAAGGAGGCCGTGGAGCTGAAAATGTCTAAAAAGTTCATCGTTTAAGAAATGTTTAGCGTTTTCGATTACGGACGCTGAAATAATTGTTACTTACAAGTACAAACAACATCAAAAAGAAATAACAAACAAAGAATTATTCGACATTTTAGTAAAACGACTGTAATTATTAATGATCAAAGCAATAAACTTAAAAAATAACTGAACAACAAACTAACTAGTAACGAGTATTTCCTCCTCTGGCTGCTATAACAGCCTCCATACCCCATAGGCATGCTTTCAATCAAATTTGTGATAGTGATTTGAGGGATATTGTTCCATTCTTCTGTAAGAGCAATCCTCAATTCATTCAGATTCTCTGGGTTGCGTCTACTAACACGTTGTCCCAATTCATCCCATAAATGCTCAATGGGATTCATATCAGGGCTTTTAGCGGGCCACGGCATACGATTCATTCCGACATCGTTTAAAAATTGTGTTTTCATCACTGCTGTATGCGGTCGTGCATTATCTTGCATTAAGAGGAATTCTTCGCCAATGTAAGGTGCAAATGGGACAACATGTTCATTCAAGATCTCTATGTATCTAACTGCATTTAGAGATTGCCGAGGTGAAAACACAAATAATTCTGTACGGGCATCGCTGGTAATTCCACCCCATACCATTAGTAAACCACCACCAAAACTCTCCCTTTCACTGAACATACCATCCTCGTATCTTTCCCCGCACCTTCTCCAAATCCACCGACGCCCGTCTACTGATCTCAACATGAATCTTGATTCGTCAGTGAATAAAACTTGAGACCATTGCAACTCATTCCAAACAAGATGAATTCGAGCAAAATCCAAACGAGCTACTCGATGTCGTCGAAGTAATCGCATTCCAATAGCAGGTCTTCTTGCGATAAAACCGAGACTCCTGAATCTCCGACAAATTGTTCGATCTGACACAACTGTTCCTCGTGCGTTTCTTAAATTTCGGTTTGTGATCACAGCTGTTTGATAGTGATTCCTCGATATTTGCAGACCAATAAATCGATCGCCAATATTTTGCATAATCCTGGAACTATCCGAACCTGGACATCTGCTCTATTGGCCCGTTTCTCGGTAGCGCTGGATCGCTATTCGGACAGTTGTTTCTGGCAGACCAACAATACGAGCTACATATCTTTGACTCCTTCCATCTTCTACCAAAGCCACAACTCTAGCTACTTGATTTGAACTAATTCGCACTGGCATTTTCTTTTAGAAAGTTAACTGAATTATTTTTTTTTCACGAAAATTTCAACTGAATCTTTTGACGTTTCAGTATTAACCGTTACCATATTGATATTGTTAAATATCAAACTTAATAACACCGTTTCATCTAAAATATCGCATCTTCGTTGCTGAAGGGGCTAGAGAGGTGATTAAAAAAAGAGAATATGGTAAAAAGAATGGTAAACACCGTGACCAACCTAAGAATTCAATACAAATAAAATTTCACTTCACAGCGACATTCAAATTTCGTGTCAAAATCATAATCGGTTTTTAAAGGCTGTACATATTAAAAAATACATTTTTATGGAAAGCCAATTACAAAATAGTCATCTGCAAGAATCGCCCTTTCAAACAAAAAAAAATATCAAAATCGATAGGCTGGTTTAAAAGTTATTGAACATCAAATTTGGGACAAAATCTAGGTGCGCCACTTTATGTCCGATAATTTATATATAGTTTTAATTTTTGTATCGAGCATTTATTACTTTATGTTAACCTACACACTGTCTAAATACAGGGTGTTAATTACGACCCTTTGTATTTGTAAGATGTAAGTTCTCAATTTGATTATGCAGTGAATGTATAAAGTAGTAGCCAAAAAATAATGAAATATACAGGAATCAATAACATTTACCGATTAATGTTTGTATGTATATATGTGTGTAATATCTGTATATATGTATGTATATTTATAAATTTGTATATTCGTGTATGTGTAAATGAAGAAGTGATATTTTGTGTTTTTTACTAAATGTTACAAAATGCTGT
>CAXKVY010000186.1:312500-444355 GCA_964058915.1 Tetropium fuscum | reverse complement strand
CTACTTCTCACTTAATTTCAACGACAACACTCAATATACAGTTATTTCTGCTTAAAAATCCTTTCCCACTGGTGTTCTACTTATATATCTCACTATTTTAATTATTTTTCTTAGGTTCAACTCTTAAATTTAACAAAAATTTTATATAGATTATTAGCGGAGCTGTTCGCTCCTTGAACGCTATAGCTGGACTCTTTTGAATTGTTATCTGTAACCACGGATATGCCGTATAGAAAAACAACTGCCGTTCCTGGTTACCATTTTCTTTCTTATTATTATTATTCAATCTGGCCAATCAGATTAATGCCTATTATTTGATTTATTTAATTTTACATCTAAATCTAACTCTTACAATTGACCTAATTTGTAAATGTAGTAGATTGTAGTAGACATATTAAAAATTTAGCAAATATTAAATAAGTGTAGTAACGTGCTAGAAACATTAAATTGTAGTAAATCTACTACAATTGTAGTGACTCTGGCAACACCGCAGTGGCACGGCCTGTTATCGGGTGTTAACCGGGCAGCGCCACCAAAACCTATTTCTTAACAATAATTACACCATCAATATCACGCCACAAGCCACGTTTTCTGTACTATAGGAGGATATTTAAGTCATTGCCTTTTTCAATAGATTGTCTACGTTATCTTATCGGGAGCCGCTAAATACTAGTAGACATATTATAATGAGATATTTAATGAGAAATACTCATTAAATAAAACTCGCGTAAAATATCTGATTCATAGCAAAGTTTAAGAACAACTTTGCTCATAGGCTGTTACAATATACCACGAGATCAAGTAGTACCTACTTAAAAAATACTTTATATAAAATCCTACACGTGCAGCTGTTTATTGTAATACGAATGCGAATACCGGTGATATTGTCATTGTTCTGCTATTATCCGTATACGGGCCCACATAGAAGTTATCTTTCTTAATTTAGGATAATGGCAATTTTATATACTTAGGTTGAAATTAAACTCGTCAAACGAAAAATACGGAATCGGTCATAAACCGAGACAAGTATACAAAGCTATTTCGTATTAATTTCCGTAAATTAACGGTATTGCAGTCTTCGCCCTCATTCACAGCTATGACATGTGTCACAAGCTTTGGGTCAGAGCGTTGAGTGAGAAATTATAAAGAGGCGCGCTGTATCATGGGAAATTTAGGCCCTAATAAATAATCTTTATAGAGCAAAATATTCTTAGGTTCAGACAAGGAATACAGTCCTTGATGTTTGACCTTCCATTATGTTACACCCTGTGTTTTACACTAGGGGTTTTTTGGATCCAAGATTTGTCAGCCTGTCGAAACTGTTGTTGTAGCGACGGGTCAGTTTGTCCGTTTTGTGACTAAATGGGCTCGACAGGTAGTGAAAACATTCGCTAACAATAGGTTATCGATAGATTGACAAATTTCGAAACCAAAGAGCTGCTATTACCTAATATATCTCGGATATAAAATTATGCACGCATATCGCCTTAAGCGTGTTGCACTTTTTTATAATATCTCACTCAACGGTCAGAGGCTTAGTCAATAACGTATCCAAGACGCAATCCGAATTCGCGTGAAACCTCTTGGACTTGTACACAATAACCAAATAATGTTTACTCAAAAATACGCAAAATCCCATATAAACAGATGTATGAAGTCAACCTGACAGTCATACTAAATTATTTTGATAATTCACCGCAGTAGCGCTGGCATCATATAGTTTCTGTATCGGCAATGCCTTAGATTTTAGGTCACACCAAAAGCAAAAATGTAGAGAGGTTAGATCGGGAAGAGGTTAGAACGTTGATCGTTTGGGATAATGTCAACCAAACAAGAACGCATTGGACGTATATAATGTGGTACTAGTCCGTCCTGTTGATGTCACAAAGATTCATTAGAAAATTTGTATTTGTATCCTTTATCACTTCGATATAACGCTGCAAGCGCGGGAATAATTTTTTTTTTAGAAAATCCAAATCATTTTCACCAATAAATGGATAAATAAATGATAAATTTCACAATATCAATATTCTTTGGAAACTGAGTACATGACACAAGAAACTTCATCTGATCAGATCAAGTGTGAATAAAATGTGTACAAAGTTCACTGACCGCCTAAAGGAACAATTGCTGCTGCCACATGTAATACTCAAATTTCTCAACAGTCAATTAATATATCAAATTCTACAATACTACATAGAAGTTGTATATTATATTATTTATGAATGTCATAAAATAATTATTGTGCATACAATAATATAGTATAGGCCAAGTGGTTAGACATTTGCCATTTTTACATTTACTTTGAAAATATTTTTGCCTACTTTAGTATGGCAATTCCGTAAACATTTATCTTAACAGATAAAAGCGGCAACGCCGCTCAGCTCGTCGCCGAGAAGCTAATATCGAAAGCATCTCTTTTTATCTTATTGGAAATGACGTGCTATCTTTTTCCATTCGTCACGAAGCAAATTTCGGAAATTGTAATGGAGTCTGGAAGTGGCGGGTTGGAAATATGTTTAATGGACCATGTGGAAATATGGAATATGAAAATAAATATGGAAATATGGAATAATAATAAATATAGAAATATAAAAATTATTTTACGTTTTGAAGTATTCTTTATATTTTAAAATTATACTTGTTGTGCTGACTGGCTTCTGTAAAGTTATTAAAAAATTTGAAATACTTACTTTTTCTCTGAAGATTTTCTCCATAAATTATCCAAGAGGAATTTTCACTGGTCTGATTTAGAGGTATCTAAAACAAATAGACTGCATTTGAGTATGGCAAGTAACAATGACTACTACTAAAATATATCCGAGGAACACCTACGCCACACGTGAGTTGAATAACGACGTATGAAGGGGAAGGGTGGTAAAAATGCAGCAGAAGCTTCTGTCGAGCTCAGAGCATAATGGAAATTTAGCTTCTTTGTGTAAGTAACTATAGTACAAAAATAAGGTAGTAACCTTTGTAATTCATTTATCAATAGACAACGTGGTGACATCGGAATTTCCGTTGTTCAACTTTCGTATGGCGATTTTTATTGGTTAAAGTATAAACAGTAGTTGGGGCCTCAATCTGCCTTGCACTCTCTAAGGAGTAGGCAGATTCAGACCTTAGAGAGTACTAAGATCCGTTGTGAGACCTGGGAGTAGGCAGATTGAGGACATCAGCAGTGATTTTTGTTTTGTTTTTTTTGTCGCATTTTATGGCAGGTATATTATTCATTCAATGTAAAAATTCAAGAACATCAACAACTAGGGCAGGCCTTGGAAAAATAACTAACAGATGCGTGCAAGTCACGTGTTTCACGTGTAAGTAACATATTGTTACGCAGTCGTCAGAAGCCATTGTGCACGATTCACTGAAAAATCCCTAGATCTAGGGACAATCCGCACAATCCGGCAACATCGCATCTGGGGGTGCCAGATACAACCCCTCAAGGGCGCAGTCCCTTCGAGATGCCTTGTATACAAACTAAAATGAGATGGAATAAATGAGAATAATCTAGAATGAGAAGGAACAAGTGAGAACAATCTAGAATGGGATGGAATAATCGAGAAGCTTCTAGAACTTTCGAGAACATTAGTCGCGACATTAGTCTAGTTTAAACGTTCTTAGAGACAGGATCAAGTAACAAGTAATTAAAAGTGTTCAGTAGTGATTTATCATTGTAAATAGTTTCCCCGGAAGTGGCCCCAACTTTTAAATAGGATATCCTGTATGTTCTTGCTTTTTTGGAATCTAGAGGTCATTCTGCATATAACTGTATATTTAACCATATTTCTTGTCTGTTTACACCATTTCGAATTTTTATAGTCAATTTTAATTGTTATGTAGCGTAGCGTGGCGTGACGGACCTATAATTATGGTTGTAATATTTATAAAAAATCAAAAGAGTATGAGTACGTAGAGTAGTAGATTTTTCGTTTATGATTTGTGTTGCAGAGAGGTCCGAAGTTGATACCACAACTGCTTATTCAGACCCATTTTCTTGTATATAATTTGAACTAATAGTAGTAACAAATATTCTTTAATTAACGAAAACAACAATATGTGAAACATGAAAAAAAATTCTAATAATTATTCACAAATTCCAGAGATATCGATATTATATGACGTAAACGTCCGACATCTTGAACACCTATTATTTGTTTTTGAAAAAAAATCGTGATTTGCGACAAGTTCCTAAATACCTATTTAGAATAGAATTGAACCAAAATGTCGGAAATGTCCGCCACCTTGAATATTTATTCCGACAAAAAAACGTGATCTGCTACTACAAAAATCCTGATACAAATTTTGAGTTGAATCGTACAATGAATCGCACATTTCATCCATTTTCAAAATCCATCGATATTTTGTTTATGTTGTTTATGTTTACTGCAGGTGAAACCCGTGTCTTAGTATGAAATATCTCAAAACATAGAAAACAGTACAACGTCCAAATATCCAAGCAAGAGAGATAATAATAAATAATCAGAATCTACAAGCAGACATACTAAAAAAATTATTTAAAAATAAATAAGAAAAAAAGCCAGATGGAGGAAATACCAAAACCGACACCGCGACGGCAGTAGTTAGATTTACTTGTATGAAGCCGTAGTTGCGACATATATTAAAGACTAACGTTAACAGAGTTCAGAAATATTTTTTATTGCATATTTTCCACAATTATATTATAAAACCAGCAGTTACCCGCGACGTTGTCCACGCGAATTTAACGCATTTTCTGAGCGTGCGCGACAGGCAGCCTTTGTGATATTAATTCGTGGGAGAGGGAAGCGTTGGGAGGCGCCTTTCGGTGCGGCGATGGAGGCGGCGTGCGCGATTCTGGACACTGCTACTTTAGTTAATTTTTATTACTGGGAGATCGAACGGAAGATTTACGTTAATAATTATTTATTTATTAGTGTTTATATTGGATGTAAACTTTCCTATTTGAATCGGATTTTGTTTCCAAATTCATCGATTTTAATTTTTTTGCGCGGAACCCTAATTGATTTTATAAAATAAACGTAGCAGAAGTTACTCCTTATAACATCAGCTATCTGCCAGTGAAAGTCCAGTCAAAATTGGTCCAACCATTTCGGAGATTACCGGAAGAAGCAGACAGACAAAAATGTTAAAAATTGTTTTTTACCGTATATACTTTCATATGCATTTAGTAAAAAGCAGTTCTGGAATCTGGAATATGTCCGGAGTGCGGATCGAGATCCGCTGCACTTAGGCCCCATTGGGCCCCTTGTGCTTCCTCCGTGAGGGAAATGTCTCCCTAGGTCATCGACCAGCCCAATGTTGTACAAAAGGTGATGATGTTGCCCAGGGGCATTTCCCTCAAATTGGCCATAGAAGGCCAACGTTCCCCCAATATGGATTCTCTGGTCGATGACACGGCGGGACATTCGCAAAGTACATGCTCGATCGTTTCATCTTCTTGTTCACATCCTCTGCAGATGCGTGTGTCACTTTGTCTCATGTTATAGAGGTGTTTCCTTACCCGGCAGTGTCCAGTTAGGATTCCTGTAACAAATCGCAGTTTACCCCTGGACATTGCCAGATAGTTCCTCGCCGTCTCTTCGCTGAGATATCTCAAGAGATTTCTGGCCAGCTGACAGCTACTTGTTTCATCCCATAACGTCTTAAATTTTATGTGGGTGTTTTCCTTTATTAATAGAAGTTTCGCTGCAACTGGTAGCGTACTTGAAGGACCAGGCCCAAGGATACTCAGGTTGGCTGCCTTCTTGGCCAGTTTGTCAGCTTCTATATTGCCGTTGCATTGTGAGTGTCCTTTGACCCAGCACAGGCAGATGTTATTCATCTGACATGCTCTCACAAGTGCTTGGTGACATTCCCATGTTGATCCTTTAGTTATTTTATAAAAAGCAGTTAATTTGACATTACAAACACACACTTCAATTTTATTTATTTGTATAAATTATACACTAGCGCCTCTTGTGGATAATTGTGTAAGAAAGTACTTCGATACATACTCTTAAGCTAATAAATTTAATAACTTAAGCTAATAATTTAATGTCACTGAAATTTGGCAAGGCCTATATAATATGCTATGTACACAGGGGGATAAGTTTTATTACATTTTATATTATAAACATAAGTATTCGAATGAGCTGAAATCACTCACGGTTTAATGCCTTTAATATTTATACAATTTTATTTTAATTTTCTAATTTCCATTTTCCACTCTAGCAAGTGTTCACATGTATTATTACCTAGTTATTGCATGTAATTTTGAAATATCATTTCGTTTCGGGGAACTGATTGTGAAATATAAAATTATTTATTATCATATTCCGATAGTTAAACGTAAATTATATAACGATTAGTATTAGCAATAACGTTTATTAATAAATCGCTAAACGCCAATTAGAAGACTGTAATCGTATCCTGTAGAATTGTGTCAACTGATTACAAGAAAACGGGATTTACGAAAACGGGAATTACTTCACAGGATCACCAACCACCGTAAAATAGGTCTAAAAAATCTATACTAAAAGTTCACCTAGAGACACAGAAGGTCATATCTACACGCAAGGTCACTTTTGTATACTGCCAAAACGCGTTACGTAATCCGTTATTAATACACAACTTGCCTAGCCCAAACTTTGCCGTTATATTCTAAGCAAAACTACACGAGTGACTAAAACATAAATTATATTAGAAGCAAAGTACACGCAGTGGAAGGTTTGGTGATATTTATATTGGCGTAGAAAATATTTTCATGTGTGTATATTTTCAGATAGGTAGAGGTACGTGTCGTGTACAGAAATAAAAAAAATGGTATTTGTTATTTATTGAAACTATTATCTCGGTATTATTCCACGCATGTAATAATTATTTTATTATTACCGTATAATAATAACACGCAACATACGAGTTAGTGCTCGTGCTTCCTCTTACGTGGGCCAAGTATTTGATTTATGTACGAATAATATCAAGTTCAGTATGTGATTGAAACTGGACGAAACTAGGAAAAACTTATATATGTATACTTATACTTCGTATACTACGTATACTTATGTATGTATTATTAGGGATCTTGATTTTCCTGGCGCTTGAAGTTTATAAAACATGTCACAACATTCATAAATCTGTTTCTTAATTAACAGAAAACCACTTGTAGGTTGTAGGCAGGTACATTGTGAAATAAGATTGTATACATTCAGCCCATTCAGCCGCCAGTATTCAATAGATAAAGTCCTATATGTATTTTTCGTATAATCGTAGTAATCATGTTTGTTATTTTTATAATAAAAGTGTTATTTTGAAAATGTGACCTTAATAAATCAGAAGTGGTATCCCACTTCTGATATCCAGATGAAAATAAACAAACAAATAAGTGCAAGTCCTACTTGCATATATCAGTGATTGATAGAAGAGAGAGATCAATATTTATACTCCGTGTGGTGAGTACCCAAAGCCTTACAAACAATCTGTCGCTGTCTGTCTGTCGTTAAATAATATTGTTATTCTATAAATAAATAATAAGTGACTATGACCATGGCTTCTCAAAGCTTAACGAACCGTGGCCGGGACTCAAGACTATAATCTTTTAAAACAAAGACTTAAACTACTAGAACATTTTGTGCGTACAGTGCAATTACCTTCGACGTCGCGATCACATACGCCGCCACTGCGAGTCGAATACACCTCTATAGCGTCGCATAATGACCATGAGGCGTCTCCAGTGCCGGCGCGAGTAGAAACTTCAGCACCGGATTCGGCAATAATAAGAGAATTAAATTATTCACGATATGTAGGCCGATTGGAATTAATACCAAGATTTGATGGTTCTACCGGAAGTATGACAGTCGATAGGTGGATTGAGAAAATAAACTCAATGGCTAATTTATATAAATGGGATGACATGCAAAAATATTTACCATGATTTCGCGATTAACATGGTATGCAAAATCTTGGTATGACTGTTGCATGAAGACATTTACCACATGGGCAGAATGGGAAAATGAATTGAGGATATAATTTCCTGTCCAGACAGGCATTGCCTCAAAATTAAAAGAATTGGTCACAATTGAGCGTGATCCTAATCAGGATTTAATAACATTTTTCTATGAGAGGCTGCGGTTAGGGAAACATTGCAATTTACCCAATGAAGCCATTGCTGATATTATCATCTCAACATTAAATAATAATTTGATTAGAGCTAGTGCACATGCAGCAAAATGTTCCCCCACAGAGTTTATTACAATTCTAACGGAAACAAATGATGTCATAACCCACAGCGATCGAGACTAGTCGAGGCCCAAATATAAACAAAGCGACGATAAATCTAATAACTTTAAACGCCGACGCTTAAATTGCTGTATTGGATGTGGGAAACCAGGGCACTCAATTTCAAATCGTTATTCTAAAACTATAACACGTACTTACTGTAAGAAACCGGGGCACACTCGTCAAACGTGCTACAAATTTAAATCTACAAGTGCCTCCACATCACCAAAAATAAACGTAATTACTGAGGACGACGCAAAATTCCATGTACATGCGAAAGTAAATAAAACTGTTACAGCTTATATAAATTTCGGTAGTACCTGCAATTTAATGACTTTGGAAAGGGCGTTTGATTTGAAACTGTATATTTATAAACAAGAATTTTATCGTTCAAGGTTACGGTGGAGCCGTTGTACGAACTTTGGGACAAGCTACAGTAAACGTAACAGTTGACAATGTTACACGCGAGGTTCCCGTTTATGTTTTCAACAATAAATGCCAAACTTACGATTTGTTGATAGGACGTCCATTCACTGAGTCGCAGAATATTTTCATAATAAAAACAGCAAATAAAGTAAATTTCTATGAAGAAATTCTGAACCCAATTCCAATACTACAATTAAATACAGGTCGATAGAGACTCAACTTTGACACCAGGTATTAATCGCATCAGTGATAAAGCCGAAATAATAAATGGAGCATTAATTTCCAATTTTTCTGAACAGAACCCTAATGGTGCAACTCTTATTATTCCCAACCGGATTATTGAATTTTGTAATAGTTTAGGAGTAATGACTATCTTCAGTATTAGTCATACACACGTGATGCGCTGAAGGAGGGACAATGTGTGGCGCGGGGAATCCCTTCGGGGCAGCCTTGTGCTGAAGTACGTACGTGCTTGAAACTGAAGTTTGAACTAGAAGGTCAACAGGAACGCTGATCAGGCAACAACTGTTTTACAACTTTGGATTTGGCTGCTGGCTACCATCAATTGTGTGTAGAAAAACAAAGCAGGCATTATACTGCGTTCATAACTCCGGATGGACACTATCAATATAAACGTATACCATTTGGTTTGACTAACGCCACTGCCGTATTCCAGCGTGCGGTAAACGAAATCCTTGGATCTTTGAGGGTTTCATATGCCCTCGCGTACCTCAATGACATGTTGAGAGTTTCCAATGGAGTAGACGAAGGATTTAAAAGACTGGAAGCAGTATTTAAGGTTTTATCAGATGCAGGATTGACGTTACGAAAAGACAAATGTTTTTTCAATACTTTTTCTAGGTTCATGCAAAATCGAAAAAAAAATATTAAGGTGGCATTAGTAAATGTCAAATTTTATGTTTATGTTGGTCATGATTGTTGGTCACAAAACACTAGAATGTAGTAGAATGACAGATGAGTGCAATAAAATTTTTATTGCAATAGTGCAATAAAGTACCAGTTTTTGCACTAAATATAGTTCACTCAAGTTTTGTTTTTTTGCTTGAACGTATAAAATAGTTTATTTATGCAACAAGGGCAAAAAGTAAGTGTTTGTCATGATCACAAAACACGGTAGTAGAATGACAGATTAGTGCAATAAAAATTTTATTGCGCTAGTGCAAAAAATAACCAGTTTTTGCACTAAATATAGTCCTTTTAAGTTTTATTTTTGCATAAAGGTAGAAAACAATGATTCTTGCTACGTTGATAATTATGTTTGGATAGGTATATAGATTATTCCAGATAGGTATGTTATTTTGTACAGTAACATAATATTTAATTTAAGGAAATGTACATCAGGATTGTTAAATATGTTCACTTCATATGAAACTTAACAGGGGCGGCGCACCGCGGTCGGGAAATGCAGTTTATAAAAACTGTTTTATGAGCAGGACAACCATCTTATTATCAAAGCCGTCGGGATAGGTCGATCTTCAAACAAATAAGCAAATCGGGAGACAACTTCGACATCACTATTATTTCCCTACTATCATTTAATATTTTGCACTCGTTCCCCGGTTGTATAAACTCTGACAGACCGAAAGCCACACCCACGGCCTAGACGTGCATTCCACCCTCCCAGAGCAAAACATGGACGTGTTCTTTTATTTATCGGTAGTCTATCGATGTCATCAAAACATTTCTGTCTAATTGTGACATCATGAAAGGACAAACATGTGTGTCATAAAGAAAACGCAGAGTAGAAAGATATTTCTTATAATTCATTATCAGTTCCTTAATTAACGTTTTTAAATTAATGCAGTTAGGGGTCAGGCCTTTATGACCCTCCTATCGTATAATCGTTTTTCGGATTAATTGTCAATGACATCTTCGTTCTTTTTCTAATACAAATATCTATATATTATTAAGTATTAATAATTAAACAGAACTTTATGAATTGTAAGTGTAAAATATCTTTCATTATAATGTATTTTATGACTTATCTCAGGTATTATTTTACCTTGGATATTTGCGGTATAAACAAAAGTATGACGTCATAAATCGATATGGCAGTAACAGACACGAAATACATAACTGATTACACTTCATGTGGAGGTCTGTGGAAAATAGATATTTTGCTCGAAAAAAAAAGGAATGGGAATGGCGTCATCCAAGGGTTTTAATATGACATCTCCCACCGGTACATAACGTGTAGGTAGCCTATAAAACTCAGAAGGTTATACACGAAACCGTTGATTAAATGTTAAGTCCTTCAATCAACGACGAAACCCTGTTAGGATTTTTAAATATTTTTTGTGGAACCGGACGCGAAGTAGGCATTTCGCGTACCCCATAGCGGCTGCGAAATTCAATTCCGTCACCGTTACCCTTAGTAACGGCGCCAAAATAAAAGTCGCTTTTATAAATAAATTTATGACGATTTGTCACTTCACAAAATTTGACGTTCAAATATGACAACAAAACTTATTATTAATTGTCAATTCATAGATTTCATGGTCAATTCACAGGCGTACCTGAGGTTTTTCAATGTAATTATGTCACGTGATTTTCGGGATTAAACGAAAGCCCGGTATTAATACACCTTTATAATGACAACATTTTGAGTATTTTTATCCTGAATATAAGTTTTTCGATCTGATTTTTTTCTTAAATGTAAAAAAATATCATACAGACCCCTCATAATCACCTTGATAATGAAACATTTTGATAACATTGATAATGACAACATTTTGAGTATTTTTATCCTGAACATAAGTTTTTCGATCTGAATTTTTTCTTAAATGTAAAAAATATCATGCAGACCCCTCGCAATCGGTAGGGTAATTTTTCACATAAAAAAAATCAGAAACAATATGATTTAATAAAAATAAATACGTAATGTAATACTAGGTAAAAATAGGTAATACTAATACGTGCGTTCGATCATCCTGTGCTAATGAACGTAGATCTACTTTTTATATAAAAAAAGTAAATGCCGGCGTCCTTGTTAAATGACTCAATATTTATATTATGTATGTTAAAACTATTTGCTTTATATTATTTTAAAACCCACAATATCCAGCTGAAATATAACAAGTTTTGGCTTGTCAAAAGTATCTAAATAAAGGCTATCTATCTGACGCTAATATTTATAAATAATGCGCTGGGTCATGCTATGGTGATTAATTGAAGTTAATCTAGTAATTATTATCTAAATGTTTAAATTAAGATATATCTACCGATATACTCGTATTATTGTCGTTTATATAAATTTTAAAGAATATCCAATAAAAAATAAATTGGATTTGTGAAAAATGATCCGCAGTTTTATTGAATTGAAAGCGGAAATCTGAAAATATATTCTATTGTGATTAGCAATGCTTAAGATAATTTAACACAATTTAATAACACAAGATAACTTGCCTGATTTTTTATTTACTGATTTTTTTTATGCATATTATAAAAGAAATGTACGCCCGAGATCGTAATAAATTGCAAGTTTTTGAACAAATAGAAATACCTACCTATTATAATATTAGAAAATTTGGTAGCGCAAGTAAGTGCATTCGCTCTAAGCAACGCTCTAAGATAAATAAATATTATGGTTAAGAATATTAGGTATCTCAACAAATATTATGTATTTACATTTCGGTTGACGGTTAATAGTTATTTCGAGTTGCTTTTGTTGACCTTTGTTAAAAATGACGTTTTGAAGATCAAATTCATCTGGCTGAGATCCATAATATCGGGATATGGAAAGTGGTTCAGGCTTATTAAAAATTTCCGTCGAGTTTTACATACCTGTGTCTCCTTTTATTTATTTCTATATCTATATATTTATTTCTATAGTGTCTAAGGTCTAGTATATATCTTAAATATAATAATAATAAGTTGTCTTTATTAAAAATTAATTGTATATTTATACAATTTTTTTTTAAAAAAGGCGAAGTCTAGCATTAGACTACTCAACAACAAAATATTAAGTTTGGTTGAATAAGGTGGGTTTCCATTTGTTGCATATGTCGACGGTGTCAAGCCAAAACGGCATATGCGCCATTTATTAAACTTTACAGGAGGCACAAAAAACTAATTTATTTTGTTGAATACTAATTATTATAATGTACTTAAAATCTCAAGCAATGGATACTTTTTTTTACAAATTTTAATGCTATTTAACAATGAGTTTAGTTACCGTGCATTTTTAAATGAATAAAAAACAAAAAAATGGCGCTTGTGTCAAATCAACATGTAACAATAGTGCATATGCCAAAAACCAGTTGGTGTATGGGTCCATCAATTTTAATACAGGATAGTCAATGTGGAATTTGCTAAATGGATATGCCATTTAAAGATACCTAATTATAATCAAAAACCAAATTCAAGTGAACATTTATATTGTAAAATACCTGAAATTAAACTAATAAAATGGTAAAATAAAAAATATATTACTTTGAGTAGCAAGATAATTATAAAATATTAAAAAACTAAATAACTTAAAAAACGAAAGAGAACACTTTTTAAAGCAAACCTATAAAATCTTCATAAGAATACCATGAAATGATGGTGCTTGTGCCAAACGTGTTGTAAATTTCTTGCTTTGGCTTAAATGACTATTAGTTTTCAAAGAAAATACACCCTATTTACGTTATGCAATTCACTAAAAATATTAATAAACTATTGCTAAAACGAGTATAATGATATAGGTACATAAAAAGATAGAAAGACATGTATCTGTAGTACAAAAACGAGAACGAACAATTACTGTGTTACACAGATGGACGCTTGGCGTTTATGTCAGTCATCCGGTTACTATTGTGATTCAATCGGCGCTTGCGCAAATATTCTAGAGCAATATTTCGTCGAGTATACACTTTTGGTGGTTATGGTGGTTATTAAACAATTACATGCGCATTGAAAAGCTCTATGAAACGATGTGCATAATTAAAAAAAAACATTTTGGCGTTTATGCCATTTTGGCATGACACCGTCGATGTACAGTTGCGGCCACCCAAATGTGAACGGTTGGTTGTCATAGACATTTCAGCTGACATTCCTATACCAACCGTTCAGATTTTGTTCAGTGGCGTACCACAGAGAGGATATATTCATAAACATATTACTTTGGTATTTTTTATTACAATGATGAGTGGAAAGACGAAACGTATAGAAGAAAACTAATCTCTATATTTAAAAATTGCCACAACACAACATTAATGTTAGTAAAAGTTGTATATTTTATATTAAAAAGACTAGCAAGAGCCAACGAGAACGATTAAAAAACCCTAACAGGCAAGGTGTAGGTAAGGTCTCCACTGAGAATGAAGACAATGCTCTGGTTCGGTTTACCCATCAGAATCTTTTCGACACTTTTTTCTTGCACTCATCAAAGGGCCCATTCTTTCGCAATTTCTTCCCAAGCATCTATTTTTCGAAATTTAGTAAAATGATCAGAATGATTCAGGTCCGAAATCAGATGGGAAATTTTGCGAATTGAAATTAGTAAAGGATATTATGTAAATGCACACATTAGAACATTTGCAACGGCAAGAAAGTGGATAGGCCTACAGAGGAAACCACTTTAAAAAAACCGGCCAAGTGCGAGTCGGACTCGCGCACGAAAGGTTCCGCATTATCTATAAAAACGGCAAAAAAATCATTTGTTGTATGGGAGCCCCCCTTAAATATAAATTTTATTTTAATGGTAGTATCTCGTCCGACCGGCGACTCCGGCATTTATTAGCATACAGATTCAGGTCCATGTCCATTTGTTGTATGGTAGCCGCCTTAAATATTCATTTTATTCTGTTTTTTAGTATTTGTTGTTATATCGACAACAGAAATACATCATCTGTGAAAATTTCAACTGTCTAACTATCACGGTTCATGAGATACAGCCTGGTGACAGACGGACAGAGGAGTCTTAGTAATAGGGTCCTGTTTTGCCCTTTGGGTACGGGAACCCTAAAAACGCGCCGAGTGCTATACGAGGTGGTGTGGAAACGAGCACAAGAAATACACTAATTTCTATAAATACGGTATCCTAGAACATGTATGTTCGGTATTTAAGCGTCTGTATCTCGGCAACCCGTTCATTTACTAAGCCAGTGAATGGGACCTTTTTTGTAGAGAATTTAATTAGCTTTATCTTCCGTTATTTCAAAATTTTCTGTACGGTGCACCCAAACAATTATATTAAAAAATCCATAAAAATTTAATTTTTATATGGAATTTTCCAATATGGCGCCCAAATCCGGGATCGATCGACCCAGCAAATTTAGTATAGTATTCAACACATAAAAACAAATAGAATACAAGCTGTATTGATGCTTGCCCCATTTATTTCCACCTAGAACCCCGTGTCAACTGGCCTATTATGTACAAGTTGGAAACAGAAAATTTCAAAAATTATCCACCCCTATTGCAACACCCTACAAGGGGTGTGGAGTGTGACGTTTTGGTTGGATACTTGAGACACCCCTCCATAGACT
This sequence comes from Tetropium fuscum, assembly GCA_964058915.1. Lineage (NCBI taxonomy): Eukaryota > Metazoa > Arthropoda > Insecta > Coleoptera > Cerambycidae > Tetropium > Tetropium fuscum. The sequence goes on along the minus strand of CAXKVY010000186.1, from coordinate 429,179 downwards.
CTAAAAAAATCAGCTTGCCGGGAATTATTTGTGAGCACCTATAGAGAAAGTCTACTTTTACTGTAATATATATATCTCCAACGTTGTGTTAAAATTTTAAAACTTTTCGGTTATTCACACCTTTTTTATCTTCGGGGACAACCTGCTAAGGAGACTCACGGTCGTCAAGTCAAACTTTAATGTCATCAAATGAGTTAAGAAATGTCATGTCTCTCTGACGTCGGAAGAAGAAAAAAAGATTTGCCCGGTTCATATTTTTTTAAATCCTGTCAGTAATAATAAAATTATTACTACCTACGTGTTACCCTTATATTAACATGAGAAATCGAATAAATAATGTATGACAACGACACAGTAATCTATAATAGTAAAGAGCTAAAAATTCCAGATTTATGAATTATGACATTTAGATATAAGTTGATTGGATATATTAGTAGTCAATGATTGACGTCACCGTCACGCAGATTAGTCGTGGGCGCATTCAATAGGTGATATCGTGAAAGAAACAAACCATTGGGTGGCACAATATCCAAAGAGTTGCCTTGCGTTCTTTGACTTATTTATTTTCGTATTTGAATTTATTTTCATTAAAATGTTGGCTGGAGATAAGCACGTAAGTATTTTTAGGAATGTTTATACTGACGCACAGCCCCAAATATTTGCTCACGTATTCGGATAACGCGCTCTGATGGGTTATTTAAAAAATGCCGGTTACAATGCCTCATTAAGTTTTTCGTTGGCGAGGAGGCGGAAACATGGTCAATTATTAGAAAAATATAGCACATGACGCTGACACACAAATACAAGATTATGCTGCTATAGAAGCACGTTTGAATCAGTTCCCAGCGAACATCTAAAATAATGGAGATGATTAGACAGTTTATTTTCTCCGATTTCACTCATGCGAGGAAAAACCATGATATGAAAAACACACTACACTAACTATAAAACTAGCCATTAACCGGAATAGCACCAACGAAATTAAAACAGTGGAAGCAACATGGACCGAATTAAAAACAAAGATAGAAATCATGGCTAAGAAATGCAATATGGAAATTAATAAGGAGAAAAGGTTATGGTTTGATAAAGAAGTATGAGAATAAAGTTACAAGGGAACTAAGGCAAGATATGATGATAAAAAAGGATGAAGAGAAAGAAAAAAGGTGTATCAAAATGAAAATATCAGAAACTTTAGCCGATCAAGAAAGAGATCAGAAAATTATTCAGAGGCAAGAAACCATTAAAAAATATACGGGTGTATTCGGTGTAATAAAAAAAAAAGTCGATAAATATTTTTAAGCGTATGTGAAAACTTAGTTAACGTCTAGAAAATATGAATGCGACGAGTTCATAAGAAAACCTGGAGTTACTCATAAACAATAAAAATAAAAACATATTTTTATAATTATTTTGTATAATTGTTTTATAATTACGTGGTGTTTTATTAAGTTACTCATATGTTAGTCAATAAACATTAAAAATGAAAACGAGTATTTATAATTGTTTTAGACAAGTTTAAGTTTTGATTATTATTTTTTGTTAAACGTCGTCCTTTATTACCTTTTTTTACAGACATCCTTTTTACCCTTACTTTACCATTTACATGCAATATTTTTAGACCAGTTAAATGCTGTATTAATTTACGGTTGAACTTTTTTTTTCTCCATAAACGCTTTACAACTAAGGTGCTGTTATTTCTCTGTCAGTTTCAGGTCAAATAAAGGGTAACATTAGGTCACAGTCAGCTTACTTGACTATTTTCATGTGACCATAATTTTATTTTTTGTGGGCAAACAAATAATTTCACGAAGAAAACTCAAGGATACAAAAAAGTTGCAGATTGAAGCTCTATTTGCACTTTTTAAATAATGTAATATAGATGCGTTAAAAAGTTGAAGAAAAATATAATTTTTTAAAGCAAATCGAAGGTTTGTTTTAAAGTCACTAATCATTTTATTATTATATTATATACATATTCGTATTTGTAACACAAAAAACATAACTTTCCAAAATTTTAACAAAATTAGTAAATATCTCGGAAAATACATACTAAAAATTTAAAAAAATATGTTCTGAGGACTATAACCCCTTACGCAGGCAAAATTATGAGACTTATATGCCTATGGGATGTGTATATAAGTGATAAGTGAGATTTCACACTTATACCACAGCATAAGGAACAAGCAGTAGGATAAGTTCAGCAATTTATGAATGAAACCTGTCAACCGGTTTCAAAGACCTTGAGCCGAAAGTTTAGCTTGAGAACGTCGCTTAACGACTGTAAATGGTTTAGTACGGTCGCCAAATTTTTGATATATTATGATATAAGTAAGATATAAATAAGTAAGATATAAATATAAGTAAAAAAAAATATAAAAAAGAAATCAGAATTCACTATTTCAGAATGAAGTTGTTTTCTGCTTATTATTTTTGCTACGCCATCTGTGGAAAATTATATCAATTACAGTGAGTGGTTCGAGTGCAAGGTCCTTATATTTATTTTTATAAAAACAATTTCTAAGCAATATTGTTGCTTGCGACAACGAAAAGAGATAACGAATTTAAATACTGGGACGTGTCGTGTGCTACACCGTTTTTTGTTGGATATTATTAGGCCAGCCCATAAAAAAGGTCAGCGCACTTATATAAATATATAATAATTGTCAAGTCAAGAACCTCGCTAAATTTAATACGGCGGCAGCTGATAATTTTGATAACTTTCTAAATTATTGCGCATGAATTTATATCTAAAAAAGTGTTTTGTTTCAGAAACATCATACAATTTCACCGCGGAAGAAACTATTTAATCCAGTAATCCTTAAGTTGACTAACCACACTATAAACCCAAAGCATTCTCTTAACAAGGTAAGGCTTCTCTTATTATTATTAATAATCTTTAATTGTTGTACATTTAACACACAGTGCGTTAAAAAAATAACGGGTAAATTCAATATTTCTTAATACCCCAGGAACATTAGTCAAATAAAGGCAAGAATCTCGGAATGAGAGATAGTCGGCTATAAACTTGTATAAACCTTTATTTTGGTACCCTAACATTTGTCTCAAAACCTACGTAGGGTGTCCGCGTCTTCAGATAGCCCAAGATCAATGGTCAAAAAATCGATTTTTTTATACTTTTATTGCAAATATCTCGTTTCCTATGGGTTTTATGCTATTTATATTTATTATAAATATTGTAGCGGATGAAATTCACTACAATTTTTTCTAAACATTTTTTTTATATCTTGGAGATAGAGGGCAGAGCGCGCGCAGTGTGTAAATGCTTCACCATATCAGAGAACTGGAGACAAATGATGTTGAAGACGAGAACACAAGGGAATTTGAAATTTTACAGCGGCTGGAAGGCGATGATGAAGAAGAGGAAGAAAATTAAAATTAGAACTTGGAATTTTATTATTATTCAATTTTTTTAATTTCAACGTTCATAAATACACTGACGGACATAAAAAGTGGCGCACCTAGATTTTGTCCCAAATTTGATGTTCAATAACTTATAAACCAGCCTATCGATTTTGTATTTTTTTTTTGTTTGAAAGGGCGATTCTTGCGGATGACTATTTTATAATCGGTTAAGTTTGATATTCAACGTGGAGCTGAAAATGTGTAAAAAGTTCATCGTTTAAGAAATGTTTAGCGTTTCGATTACGGACGCTGAAATAATTGTTACTTACAAGTACAAACAACATCAAAAAGAAATAACAAACAAAGAATTATTCGACATTTTAGTAAAACGACTGTAATTATTAATGATTAAAACAATAAACTTAAAAAATAACTGAACAACAAACTAACTAATAACGAGTATTTCCTCCTCTGGCTGCTATAACAGTTTCCATACGCCTAGGCATGCTTTCAATCAAATTTGTGATAGTGATTTGAGGGATATTGTCCCATTCTTCTGTAAGAGCAATCCTCAATTCATTCAGATTCTCTGGGTTTCGTCTACTAACACGTTGTCCCAATTCATCCCATAAATGCTCAATGGGATTCATCTCAGGGCTTTTAGCGGGCCACGGCATACGATTAATTCCGACATCGTTTTAAAATTGTGTTATCATCACTGCTGTATGCGGTCGTGCATTATCTTGCATTAAGAGGAATTCTTCGCCAATGTAAGGTGCAAATGGGACAGCATGTTCATTCAAGATCTCTATGTATCTAACTGCATTTAGAGATTGCCGTGGTGGAAACACAAATAATTCTGTACGGGCATCGCTGGTAACTCCACCCCATACCATTAGTGAACCACCGCCAAAACTCTCCCTTTCACTGAACATACCATCCTCGTATCTTTCCCCACGCCTTCTCCAAACCCTCCGACGCCCGTCTACTGATCTCAACATGAATCTTGATTCGTCAGTGAATAAAACTTGAGACCATTGCAACTCATTCCAAACAAGATGAATTCGAGCAAAATCCAAACGAGCTACTCGATGTCGTCGAAGTAATCGCATTCCAATAGCAGGTCTTCTTGCCATAAAACCGAGACTCATGAATCTCCGACAAATTGTTCGATCTGACACAACTGTTCCGCGTGCGTTTCTTAAATTTCGGTTTGTGATCACAGCTGTTTGATAGGGATTCCTCGATATTTGCAGACCAATAAATCGATCGTCAATATTTTGCATAATCCTGGAACTACACGAACCTGGACGTCTGCTGTATTGGCCCGTTTCTCGGTAGCGCTGGATCGCTCTTCGGACAGTTGTTTCTGGTAGACCAACAATACGAGCTGCATATCTTTGACTCCTTCCATCTCCTACCAAAGCCACAACTCTAGCTCCTTGAATTGGACTAATTTGCACTGGCATTTTCTTTTAGAGCGTGACTGATTTTTTTTCACGAGAATTTCAACTGAATCTTTTGACGTTTCAGTGTTAACCGTTACCATAGCCTCCTTGTTAAATATCAATCTTAATAACACCGTTTCATCTAAATTGTCGCATCTTCCTTACTGAAGGGGCTAGAGAGGTGATTCAAAAAAGAGAATATTGAAAAAAGAATGGTAAATACCGTGAATACCTAAGAATTCAATACAAATAAAATTTCACTCCACAGCGACAATCAAATTTCGTGTCAAAATCATAATCGGTTTTTAAAGGCTGTACATATTAAAAAAAATATTTTTAAGGAAAGCCAATAACAAAATAGTCACCCGCAAGAATCGCCCTTTCAAACAAAAAAAAAATATTCTCAAAATCGATAGGCTGGTTTAAAAGTTATTGAACATCAAATTTGGGACAAAATCTAGGTGCGCTACTTTTCATGTCCGATAGTTTATATGAAATAATATTTTTCAATAAAAACATTACTTAAAAATTTAATTTTGTTCTTTTTATTTAGTTATAAAATATTTAGTATAAATAAGATTAGAATAAAAAAATAATTAAAGTATTTCCCTTAATGACTTCATGATTACACGAGTAGGTAAGTGTTTTTAAATGAATGAATACTGAATTATTAAAAAAATATATTAATTATAACGTAATAGTTGAAAAAAAATGCAAACTATTTAGAATTATATATTCATCAATAATTTATAAACTTTATACAGCATGTTTTTAATCGGGATTACAGATTGACCTCGAATGATACTCTAAATAGTTAAACACTGCGCGCGCTCTGCCCTCTTTCTCGAAAATTGTTCAAGATATAAAAAAAATGTTTAAACAAAAATTGTAGAGAATTTACTCCTCTACAATATTTATAATAAATATAAATAGCATAAAACGCATAGGAAACGAGATATTTGCAATAAACGTGGAAAAATGTATTGTTGCCATTAAAAAATGTATCGCTGACGTCTCATCCGGAACACGTAGAACGCCATCATTTGTCGCCATCATTGCATATTATCGCCTTCATTGCATATTATGCCATATGAACGCCATATTATCGCATATTGCATATTATGCCATATTATCGCCATATGAACGCCATCATTGTATATTAGTTACATTACATCAAAATAAGCGGAATTAAAAATACAAATCGACCGAGGATTTTAGATAGAAACGTCAGTCACAAGAAATATTGAATTTATCCGTTACTTTTCTAACCCACTGTATAATGCCAAAATAAGCAGGTACTCACGTGTAGAGTATGTGTTTGTTATATAATGATCACATACCGCGTATAAATAATGATAAAAACATAAAGTATAGTTAACGTATCCATTCCTTTCATTTGGAGGGGGCATTATTAATATTTATCTGTTTTAATGAGCTTCTATTGACGCGTAAATTATTTTAATGATTGTACCTAAATAACAGAGCCGTCTGCAGCCGGTGAGTCGCACACTATTGTGATTATTTGTTAAATATTATTTGTTTCGGCCGTTTATGTAAACATGGGTACTTAATATCGACACGGATACACATTTATAGTCGTGGCGTGAAAGCAAAATAGTAGATTTCTCATAGACATTAAAGACTTTGCTATTTTTTTATTTCAGGAACACTTATTAATGAAGCTTGAGATGTATTTTGGACCCACATTAAATTTTTCCCATTATTTATTTAACAATTCTCATACTTAAGACATTATTGATGTTCCAATTTTTTTGCAAACTGCTCAGAAACACTTATTAATCAAGTTTGACATGTGTTTTGGACCTGAATTTAATTTTTCCCATTATTTATTTAACAATTGGCAAATTGTTATTAACAATGAATAAACAAATTACGGACCTCGGAAAATAGTCGACAGAATTAGACCAAAATATCTAATCGGGGGTTTTCGCGGTCGCTGATCACGATTTTGGAGGAAAGATCTAATATTTTGGAGTAAAGATGAGGTGATAAAGCACGTTAGCAACTGACTAGCGAACATTGTTGCCAAGTCTGTTAGACTCTAGTAAGTGTTAAAGAAATTTAATTTGTATTTTGAAGTTAACATAAAAAAATTCTTGAAAAAATAAATAAATTATTACTTATTAAAGACCCATTTTCGTAAGAGATTATTGTGTAAATGAATGAAATAAATTTGCTAGTTAATTATTAGTGTACCTATGCCAAATATTTAATTCCGCATATTGAAATTTTTTTCTTTTAAAATAATGCTTATATAAAAACAAACACTAAAAAAACATCATAATCGGACCTGTCCTTAAGGACTGAGAAGTTTTAACAATTTTGACGCTTCATTGACTCGACAATAGCAAAGTTGTGATGACTTACTATTTTGTTGAGCTGTTGGATTTATTGGTCCGTACTTTAGAAGGGTACAGACCTACTTACGATGATGTTACAATATTTCAAAATAAGGTTTTGTGTATGCTTTCTGCTTTCTGGTAGTCTTCTTCTATTATTTTAACTGCAAGCATCGTCAACTACAGCGTGATCAGTTAATCATATGGCCAAAATAATTAGATTAAATAATTTGAGTTCGTAACTTCGTCGCCAGGGGGCGCATTTGCTATAGTGTTTCAGTAATTCGGCAATTTCTCCAAATATCTTCGTTAAAATGTAGGTCGAAAATACACTTTTTGGAATCTGTTATATCCTCTACAAATATTGTTTAAACATTTTATTCTCTTGTTACCATGCCAACGGTAGTCTGAACGATAACAATTTGGAATTTTTTAAATGCTGTAACTTGAGCTGCCTTATCCGAATTTAACAAACGACGGCTCACCATGAACGGCTATTTAACCCGATTTATTATTTTTTAAAACAACAATTTTAATTTGTTTGCTCAAATTTAGGGGGCGCTATTAAAAGAAATGTCACATACTATATATAAAAAAAATGCAAGATTTTTTGCTGTGTTTAATAGTCCATTATTTAAGGAAAATAAATAAGGAAACCGGAGGTCGATATATTTTTTAGTTTTAAAATTATGGAAAAAAATAGTAGAAAATCATCGAAAGTCGAAATAGTAAAATAGTAGAAAAACCATCGAAAAATATCGATCCCAGGAGAAAATTATATGGACAAAAAGTGTACGAAATTTAATTCCAAAAAACTGGTCTTTACAATTTTTCATGTAAAATTAAGTATAAAACGAGTTATTCAGTAAACAAAATGTACCCTTAAATACAAGATAGTTGAAGCAAGGGTGTCGTGCGTTTCACGAAATTACACTGCCAGTGCCCTCCCCCCAACTATTCGCGTAGGAAAATAACTACCTACTTTCTTTTTTTCTGTGTCAAATCCTAATTTGATTGGGCTAGAAGTCGATAATTTCGACCATTTATTCAAACCTGTTTTTATTTTTCATAGTCCGCGAACGTTTTACGAACGTGTTCTCTGTTCAGTTCTCTTGGTGTTCTTTGTCATTCCATAGAGTTAACATTTTAGTCGTTTTGTCAGTGATCTGTGGCGATTTTATTTGACTAGGAATCTAAGGGATTTTGCAACATTTGATTTTACACAAACTGCATTTTTAAAATAAAATTTGGTGTCATGTTATATTTAACTGTCATTCAACTTCTTCGAAATATTTTGTTTAGGCACTTTTAAAACCCTGATGAGATCTAAATTGTCATGACATGATTCAAAATTGTCAGACATCTTATAGGTAAGTACCTATAACATGTAGGTACGTAATTTAGAAAGTATTTATCAATGTGCAAGTACCTACAAAGCAACCGTGGTAAATATACACAAAATTTTGTTATGGCTTTTCATAAACATAAAGAAAATCATATAACCTCACATTCCCACGTCACAAACAGAACCCAGTTCGACATAATACTGCAAACTGCAATACGCATGCGTCGGATTAAAAATTCTAGCTCTAGTCCCGGGATGCATTGGGCACATTCGGAACAAGTTCAGAATTAAATGTTTATGTTCCGCGATCACAGAATGTATAATCCAGAACATTTCTCGGCACCGTGAACACTCGCCTTCATACTGCGCATGACGGAATCGCTACCGCGAACATAGCTATTCGTAATGTACTACATAAAATACTTATTGTAATGGTAGTGCTACTTAATATACTTATTGGTGACCACTACGGTAGTACAAAAATATTATATGCAATTGGTGTTTAAATCGTTCATTGATTTACTGTACCTACCTACCTACATAAGCAAAAGTGTGCCAAGATTAATAAACAGAGCAATTTACTCGACCGCAAAGAACAAAAATTACTGCACATAAAATAACGCAATTAGTGTAAAATTATGTTTTGACCGACATTTGCAATGCGTTCAAAGAATGGAAGATATTACTATAATCACGAACTGTAGATAAACAGTAGCTCATTATTTATGACTTACCATTACTCATGCAAAATGAAAAGTAGGTTTGATTGTTCGCTTGAACTTGAAATATAGGTAGGTAGGTATGTAACGAAAACAAGTTGTGCCTTGTCTGTCGAGTGCCGATTCAAGGGCGAAATTATTCGATTTATTTCAAGACAAATAATCAGACACCGATTTTTTGCAATTAATGAATTAGATCAGCAGTAACTATATGTAATGTACGATTTAACTTCTAACGTTATACAATAATTAATAGCGCTGCTACAAATTTTTCAACGGATGTCAAACACAAACGCACATATAAGTATAGGTTCAAATACAAATTTTTAAGTTACTATCATTGGGTTGGGGTTACTTGGGCTTGGGGAGGTAGGTACTCTTTTTGACGTTTTTACTTTTGTAAATATCCTTTGGAAAACAGTGAACAAAATCATGTACCAAAATGTCAGTTTATGTTATGTTTATGTTATTTAGTTTATGTAAATGTATGTGTATGTGTTTCTAGAAGTGCCACTATTTGTAGTTAAATATAGTGTTCTTAAATAATAAACGTGACTATTTATAAAAAAAAACAGATTTGAAAATTGATTATTTATCATATAACAGCTTATATTTCGACCCATTCTGTATATTTTTTACCGCAAGGGTGCATATATTCCATATTATTTCTATAAATGGTTAAATAACAGTTATTTATGCAACAAGTGCAAAAAGTAGGTAAGTGTTTATTGCACGCGACGTGAAATTGTCCAACGAGGCCGTCAGGCCGACCTGGACAACACGTCGTACATAGGGGCCAAAGACCTAAAAAGCTGGCAATAAATCGTTGACGTATATTAACGTAAATTTTAGTATCTGTTGATTTTGTTTTTTAATATTATATGTATAAAATATTCAAAAATTTCGTTAATGTTCAAAAGTTCAATAACAAATTATTGTTGAAAGAAAATATATTTAATTTGAATAATTTCACTAATCAACAAAATATGACCTATGTGTTAATGGAATGAGATATATCATATCCAGAGTAGTTTTCTGTGCTGAAACCCAATGTGGCCTCTATTTTTTCCCAGCACCTTAAGTTTTTGAGATTTTTTAGTTAAATCTTTTTTCTAAAAATCACGAGGGGAATCATTGTAGACTTCAATGCAATGAGATACAAGGAACAGTAAAATGATTCGCTTCAAGTACTATAATAAATAAAATAAATTTGTTGTCACTGGCTCCTTCGCCCGTTATGTAACTTTTATAATAAGAAAATAAGCGACTTCTCTGCCATGTAACTTTTGAACAGTTAACAGAGTTGGAACTATAAACTTTATCCAATTTTTTTCTGCATAAAAAAAGAAGAGAATGACATGTAGTTTACTAAAAAATAAATTATATTCCGTTAAATATAAGGTTTTTGTAAAGCCATTTTTTATCGTGCTTTTTTAGTTATTTTTTAATTATCTCAGGAACTGTATAAGTTATCGAAAAAGCAAAACCATAAATGCATTCTGCGTAAAAAAACGCCGAAATAATATATTGCTTTGCGTTTAAAACATTGTTGCACCCCTTTATCATACGATTTGCGTTTTTTTGAAAAAGAAAATTCAAAACATCTCGAAAATCTGACGTGCTGGGAAAAAACAGAAGCCGGATTTGGATTCAGCACAAAAAACTACTATGGTAATTATATCTCTAATTCCATGAACACATATGAGTCATATTTTGTTGACCACTGACTTTTAACTATTATTTTAATATTAATATAAATTTCGCTTAAACTAAAACTTCTTTAGCAAAAATATCATCAATAATAATCTATTCGTCCTCACTACTGTCATTACTCATTTCGTCACTACTCTAATTTTCATCTTCCACTGTATTATTTGGATCGTGTACATTTCGCTCTGGAGCATCTGGGACTTTCAACATCTCTATTACTTCATTTGGAATTAGTTTCAGCTTCCTCTTTGGAATTTTCCCCTGACTAGAAATTACAGGATCAGAAGATACCAGCAACCTTTTAAAAATGTCTTCGTTTGTTTTCACTCGGTTAAATTTCCGCGAGAAATCTCTTCTATAAGCCTTCAGGTCTTTGTTTCTGGCTTCTTGTGGACTGTAGGAGGCATAGGATACCAAGAATATAATTTGACGTAACCATTTGCCACCTCTAGGCTAAACAGAATATTTTAAATTTGACAGTATTTATTTCAAATCCACAAGCCAAAGTGATTAACACCAAATTAAATTTTCTGATCAGACTACTTTCAGACTCTGTTATCTGAGCTCCACGTAATTTTCAAAAAATCGACGCGCAGTGTTCCCATCGTTAGATGAGCCAAAACCTGTCTTAGGTTTGTCAATAACTAAACCCATTTTTAACCTAAATTGGTTTTGAATTATCTTTTTTTCGCAAGGCAACGATATCTTTATTACTTCCCCTTGCCTGCCATTTTTAATGGAAAGTTTATACAATATATGTAGTAGAGCCTCAAAAAAACGAATTTTTCCACATAGAAAAATATTTATTTACAAAACTGTTTTTACAATTGACTGATGCTCTATCCCAGAGGATTTACTTGCATCTAGCCGGGAAACTGGTACCATCATCAACTGGCCATTTGGTAAAAATGAAGGTAATGATAATTTATGAAGGTAGGAGTGCGATAGGGGTGGGTAAGGGGTCTATACACACCCTATACACACCGATTTCAGCTAATATAAATAAAAAGCATCTTATAATTGAATGCTAGGTTTGCTTTCGTGCATAAAATGGTTAATTAATAATACGTATATAGTATTATTAATTAGTATTATTACGTATAAGTAGTTTTGGATATTCTGGTCAATATATAGTGCTCGTTAGTGAAACAAATAGATACCTTTCTATAATTATTATAGTTCTATTATATATTCTATTCTAGTTCTATTATATAGTATCTATTATAGTTAATATTTTTCTCACCCAATAACACTTCTGTAGGTGTTTTAATTAGTATATTAGAATTGTTTTAACTTGCACAGTATTGCAGTATTCTGAATCCATCGTTTTAAGATCAATGCAAATTATTTTACCACTATTGATATTTATACAATTCTGTTCTTTGGGATAGATTATCAATTATTTAATTTAAAATAGTATGTTCAAAATCTCATTTGTAGAAACTAAATAACCTATTAACATGCGAAATTATGTGTCATGGCATGTAACATATTTAAATTCTGCGTAATTTATGTATTAATGAAACGCGCAATTTTCTAGTTACAGGACGAGGGCGAGGTTGGTTTGCTCTCATTATTTATAAATGCAACATACAACGACAATATGAATAAAAATAGGTAAAAAACTTTTAACTTCAACAGTTTTATTTTAAATCATCAGTTGTACTAAAAACTACCAAATTATTAGGACACAAACCTGGACCTACCTGAGATTCTGACAATTGGCAAGAAATACAAACGTGGGACGCATTTGAGATATGGTTTTTATGCGTCCCATGTTTTTATTTCTTACCAAACGTCAGAATCTCAGGAATGTCCAGGTTTGTGTCATAATTATTTTGTAGTTTTTAGTACAACTGATGATTTAAAATAAAACTGTATAAGGTAAAACTTCTTTTACCTATGTTTATATCGTAGTCTAGTTTCTTTAAGTCCCACCAGTGGCGGCTCGTGGTCTTTTTTTTCAAGGAGGCTAATCTTATAGATAGTGTTACCAGTGGCGTGCGGTGACATTTCAAATAAGGGAAGCAATTTTTAGAAACTTACCTATTTATAGTGTAACTCAATTTTTATCCTTTTTGGCGTAGCGTTACAGATAGTTGAATTATTATATTAGTCATATCGGTTGTTTCATGTAGAATAATAGCAATTAAACGAGCCTGCTAATTTCAAATTAAATGTTGTTTAAAATAGAACGGATCCAGTCAAATTTAAACAATTACAGTAAGTGATTTTTTAAAACAACTGCTGTATTTGACTGTTAACATAAATTAGGTCTTTAGTTTTTTCAAGTTTTTTTAGTTTCTAATTTTATTGACCACTTCAAGCTGCCTTTGTATATTTAATTAAAATCATTGCATAACATATTATTTATATCCATGACTTATTCGTTCGTGGTCGCGTTTACTCGGACATGACACACTTGTCAAACTTTCTCAAGACATATTATAAGGTGAGATTGTTATTTAAAAATTATAATAATTAAATATAAAACGGTTTTATATAATGCGATTGAATAATGTACAATAAATTTAAGTATGTAAGTACTTTAAGGCATACATACTTAAATGCAATGCATACATGGCATAATAAAAATTAAATTAACTTTTAAAAATGTCCTAGCAAAGTGAATGGGGAGGCTTAGCCTCCCTTGCCTTCTCTAAGGAGCCGCCACTGCGTTCCACTGTCCACCTCCTGATCAAACCCTCGTCATCCACTATGGGACCGTTAAAAGCAACCATATGAGCCCAGTAACCTTAAACACCCCAAGCACCAAGTTGGAGACAAATCGGTTCATAAATTCGATAGTCCGCCATTTTGGAATCGCCATTTTGATTTTTTAAGTTTAAGCCAAAAATTGTATTGAATTACCTTAAACACTGCAAAGTTTCAAATTTGAAGCAAATCGGTTCATAAATAGGATAGTCCGCCATTTTGGATCCGCCATTTTGATTTTGTTAAGTTTCAGTCCAAAATTTTATTTAAACTGACTTTAAACACCGCAAAGTTTCAGGTTTGTAACAAATGGGTTCATAAATAGGATAATCCGCCATTTTGACTTCTTTAAGTTTGAGTCCAAAATGGTATTGAGTGGCCTAGGATTGTTGACTATTACTAGGTACTATTCAGGACACCCCGCCAAAACTTGACACCCTGAAAAACCATAATTTGCTATGGTATGAACTATAAGCGCAGTGGATTGTAACCCGATAGCAGATTTCGATAATCAGGTTTTTGTGTTATTTAATGCGTATCTATATTTTAATTTATTACTTAAAGATCTAGGTCAAAGACCGAAGTATATTATAAACTTAAACAAAGTAGATATCGCAAATTGATAAATTGGATGATTTCAGAAATATCTATTGATGTCAACACTTGCTTAATTAATTGTCAATAGAGTGAATAGAGTACCAGCTTTGAATAATGTACCAGCTTATTTGAATATCTTAATACAATGAAATATTTCATATTTATTACAAAATAGTAGTCTCATCATGGAAATATAACGCAATCATGTAAAGGTGCGCCACGATCATTAGGAATACCTTTTTTAATTGAGAAATTATATAATTTAATCCGAAACAATCAAGCAATAATGTTTGTCATTTAAAATATACTTAAATAATATACTTATGTAGTTTTAAATCTAGTTTAGTTCTAGTTTAATTTTAGTTTTCTTGCATTCAGAGCTGACGGCGTGTACCCTATCAGGTATATCTTAAGGCCTGGTTTTCGTTTGGATGGCGTTGTTTGTTGTAACTTTTTTGTAAAAATATACAGAGTGAAACAAAAATTCATGATTTCTTAAATAAAATGATAAATAATACACTGAGTGTAGTAACCTCGAAATATGACACATAAAAACGCGAGCAAAAAAACAGTTGACAAATCCACATATCGCACAAAACGATTCCAAAAAAGAAAATGTGGTTATCACCCTAAAAAATATGGAAAACAATGAAAAAAATCAAAATGATGGATCCAAAATGACGGACCTATTTATGAACCGATTTCTCTCAAACTTGAAATTTTGCGGTGTTTAAGGTCACTCAATATAATTTTTGGTAAACTTAAAACAATCAAAATGGCGGACTATCCTATTTATGAACCGATTTGTCTCAAAATTGAAACTTTGCTTTGTTTAAGATAACTCAATACAATTTTCGACTCAAACTTTAAAAAATCAAAATGACGGACTATCCTATTGATGAACCGATTGGTCTCAAACTTGGTACTTTGGGGTTGTCTAAGGTTACAGGGCTCATTTGGTTGCTTTTAACGAGCCCCATACATTATACTTGGTGATTAGGGTTTGTTGGTGGAGGCCGGAGGTGGACAATGGAACCTCAAAAAACAAAATAAAAATAGGTGAAAAAACTTCTAACTTAAACGATAATGTATCATTTCTGATTTCTGTATTTATAGGTGTGTTATATAATTCGTGTATAACACCAATAAATCATTATTATTATTCACTTATGTTCTTTGCTTCACGCCGCGCCGTGCTGTTTCTCAACTAATTTTGTATTTTTTGTCTATTATTAATTCTACCTAGGTATATCGCATATATTTATTTTTGAATATTGTCCTGTAAATAGTTTACTGTTTTGCAATAAAGCTATTATTTATTATCATTATTATAAAATTGTTCTGACCGACTTCAATTTGTACAAATGCAAATTGCTGATAAAATAATACACTGTCTGTACCTATTAACTGGATTACGGCTATCTATAAATAAAAAAATATCAGTTATGTTATTTATTTAATGTCCTACTAGTCTGTTATTTTGAAATAACCACCATATTTTGCATATCTATGACGGCCTAGGGCAACAATTTGTAACACGTCACCATGGAAATAATTCAATTCTAAAATAGAAATTACAAATAACCTTTATTAATGTCAATATCAATGTAAATAGTTTACTGTAAATGTTTACTTGTAAATGTCAAAAAAATTTCATATTTTATACCAACTATTTTGTAACATAAAAAGTGCAATTGCCAAAGTGGCCCAAGAACGTAGAATTTTGTACGATCTAGTGCTAGCAGCGTCTAAGTTACTTGAGATAATCTCAATGGTTTTCAGTCGGTGCTTCTTTCAGAAATGTTAGAACGGGTTAGAACCTTTGATTTTTCGGTTCATAATTTCTTCCAATTTGTTTCAGATATAGTTGTAATTGAACAAACTTTTCGTTACGTCTAATTCTTTTTCTTAACTATCAGTTCTTTCCACAACAATGAAAACTTTATCCAAGGCGAATTAGGCGAAAATAACTCTTGAAAAGAGAAAACAAGAAGATAAATTTTGAAAATAAGCCATCATCTCGGTTTGATTGATACTCACAGTTTTCTTTCAGCTATCCCTCAAAGCGGCAGTATTCTTTCTAATATACCTTTTTGGTTTTATGAGGTACAAGTGTCTCGGCAGCTTTTGCAGCCTTTAACAACACTTCTTCACATAGATTATCTTTTCTATTTTAACATTTTCACTACAACACAACCCAAAACAAATAAATGATGACAGTTATTGACATTTTATATGTCAATGCGTTGCTATACAACGGCGGTGTTTACAAACAATTTTGGTCGTTCTGAACATACTAGATAAAATAGATAAATCGCAAATGCCAAAAAAAAATCGAATTAAATAACAGCCTAATAGGGCATTAAACGTTGAAGGCACCACGAGTGTTATAGGATTATGACGCCCTCGGTCGACGTACATTCCGTCACTGTACACTGCCGACCTCGGTGCGTTATTATCCTTATAACACCCTTGATACCTTAATTACTATAACAGCCTACCATAAATTGGATACAAATTTCTATAAAAATCGAGTATATTATACCTATTTAAATCATACTTGAGGAATATCACAATTTACGTGCAATGAACTCGCAATGAACCCGATGTCGCTCTGATGACACAAGCTTCCGTTATAACAATTTTTTTATTGTTTGGGAGTTGTCAAGCTGAAAATTTGTTTTGTATTCTGGCTTATATTAAAAATTGTTTACGAACAAATTTATAGCTGGGTATAACAAAATAAACTAAATCTCACGAAATTTAGGTCTCCTCTTATTGATACAATCCAACATACCTACCTATTATATTCAAACTTAAAATATTTAAATGTAAAATATAATAAAATGAAGTAGGTACAACAATAAAATTACAATATTTCTAAATTCAAAGATTCTAAATAAATATTAAACACTCGGAGTAGTTTCCACAAACACCAAAACACTTTCACTTCGCTCGACGCGCGTTTCGCCAACCAAGTTGGCATCATCCGGAGACGATTAAAACTGAAAACAGTTTTAGTCATTTTTACAAGACATTTGTACTTGGCCATTTGAACAATTTGAACAAATAGCCATGTCTATACCTAACCTGCAATGTAAATGACGTCACAGCGTTGTGGTCCATAGAAAAGTATCCTTTTTCTATGTTGTGGTGTCCCTTTTATAACGTCGGGCAGAAACATATTCACTATACCTTCATAAATCATTGCCTCGGGCTACGCAAAAGGCTCGGAAATTGAAACACCTAGCGGAAATCATAGTAACAATACAGCAGATATAGTTCTGTGTATCGATAATAGTGCGCCTCTTAGAATTTTTTTAATTGACATAAAAATGTTCAAGTAAATCCTGTCAAAAAAAATACCTTTTTTTAAAGTCGTCATGCATATATATTTCTTCTTATAATTAAAAAACTCATTCCACCAAAGTTTCCACTATCCCACTAACCACCAAATTCACCCACTAGATGGGGTCCTCAATCCACCAGATCTAGTGGAAATTCCACAAGTGGCAACACTGTACCCGCGACTTCGTCCGCCTGAATATAAAACGCGCGTTCTGAGCCCGCGCAAAAGGCAGCCTTTGTGATAATAAGTCGTGGGAGGGGGAAGCGGTGGTAGGCGCCTTTCGTGGGGCGATTGCGGCGATAGTTGCGGCGATTTCGGAGATTAGTCGGAACAAACACAGAAAAAAATTGTTTTTTGTTATAAGTGGCGAATATTCTTTCATATGCATTTAGTAAAAGCTGTTATTTTGGCATTTCAAGTACAAGCAGAGCGTTTAATTTTATTAATTTGTATAGATTGATTTTTCACAAATATAGTTTGACAGACATACCTAAAAATATTTTTACCAAAATACAAGAAAAGATATTTTATACTTAGAACTAAGAATTAAGAACAGATACTAAGACTAGACTTTTAGACTAAGAACAGAAATATGAATTTTTTTACTGTTAAATCGTTTATTGAAGGAATAGGGATGATAGTAAACATTTATTGACCCCATCTTGGGTCGAGTACCTGCCTTCACCACCGTGGCGAATCGAGAGACATCTGGAAAGTGTCTGTGCGACGAAAAGATTTGACAGTTGTGGTTCACATTTCTCGTCTCGTCGTTGTGGCTCGTTTTCGGTCAAATCCTTCATGAATATTTATAAAGCATAACTGGTCATAAAATGTAAATACAAAATTAAATGTTTGGTGTCGCTAGATAGACGAAAATTAATGAACAAATTTGGCACTACTGGGTAATAACGAGTTGGCAAAAAAGTTTATTTTATTATGCTGAAATACCGCACCAAAGGCAAATAGTCGATTAAATCAATAGAAATTAGTGACTTTTTAATAGCCCCCCCTTTGTTTAAATTAATTATCTTATTTCTGTGAATGAACAACATCGTTGGCAACAGAAAGAAAATTAATTGTTGAGGTCTTGGGTGATACCATCTGACTAATAGATTTTCTGCCTGTCTGCCAAAATATATCACAATTTGTCTAAGTTTGGTTTCTAATATTTGTTATACCTACATATTTATAAAAAACTGTTTTAAGTAAATTTCGTACTCCTGATAGTTGAAAAGGTTTCTTACCAAATCATAATGCATAATATATCAATAACAATAATAATGCCTAGACCGTTTTTATTTTCTTTGGCATAGTATCAAGTGCTCCAAATTAAGTTTATATAAATAATGATTCTGCTTGTAGACGACCATAAGCAGAACCAGAGAGAACCAGAACGTCACGTATCATAATTTGAATGATTTTTATATTAGTTGATATTAAACAATATCGCTTTAGTATTTCTTGGATTGCATCCAAGTCTGATCAATGAAAATAATATTTTCAATCACTACGTACTACTTCTAGAGTCAAAATAAAAGTCACTTGGCTCGGTTAAGCGTAACTTCGTCAAAAATAGAACGCTGTTCATACGTTGTGGTCTCATTTAATAGTGCTAATGGTTTCTCTTGCTTTACATACAGATCAGACCCGATGAAAGCAATCACATCGTATATTATACGATGTGATATAGGGGGACACAGCGGCCACTTTTTTATTTTATTCTTTTTGCCTATTTTGAAAACAAATATTTTTTCTTCAAGCTGACTTGGAACAAAATACCAAATTTTACATTATAACAAACCTGGCGACTGGTGTCCCGTGCAATGGCCACTAGCTTCAAACAAACATTGCCCTTACATTGCCATTACATTGCCCTTACATTTTGTGGGGCGCTTGCCCCACAAAATGGGGGCAAGTGCAGTAACTGCAGCCTGCTGCGGACCCACTTCGTAGTCAATTTCAATTCAATTCAAAACATTTATTCGTAAATTATAGAATATGTCAAATGTCGCCACGGACAATACCGACCCCAGCCCGACATCCACGCGCCAGTAGCGACGTGACAGTTGAAGGACTGGGCACCGGGGGTGGTTCTGGGACGTTAAGGAAAATTGGAAGTAACAGCTCCTTACGCCAAGGGGCGTATCATCTGTTGTTGGGCACTAGGGCGTCCCAAAGGAAGTTTTTCAGGAAGTGATGAATTTTCATACGTGTTGTAAGTCTCTCATCAGATGTTCTGAGGGTAAAAAATGCCAAATAAAAAACCCCCTTAAGTGTAGGTCCGAAAAGGGTGAAAAAAGAGGGAAAAAATTAATAAAATGACTACCACCATTTAAGGACACCTAGCCGCGAGACTTGACTGGTAAGATTTCGATCTTCGAAGTTAAACAAGACGTTGGTGGCACTTGTATGGGTGACATGCTGTCAAACATAAAAATTGTAAAGAGACTTTGCCACCAAGCCACCCGTAATAAATAGGATGGTTTGAAGAAAAGTACTCAAGTAAAATGGAGGAATGCACAAGGCCTAATGGGGTCTAAGTGCTGTAGTGGAAGTGAAACCACTACACTCCCACCCATATACATACAAGGTGTAAAAAAGAGGGAAAAAATTAATAAAATGACCGATTTTATCATTAAATTTTAGTAATGAAATGTACTTGGAATTGGAAGTTTCTAGCAATGCATATAAAAGTTGTTGAATTTTGTGAAATTTGGAGAGAAAAGGGGTAAAAAACAAATAAACAGAAAGGGTAAAGTTGATCAAGTTAAAATTATGGTTAAAAGTGGAAAAAATGCATAAAGTGGTTTGAAAAAAAGGGTAAATGTTGAGATTAATGTATGTTTTATTCTAAAAGGTGTGCTGTACTCCCTGATGCGTGTAATTTTGTTTGTTAGCGGACTATCATTCAGTTTGAATTCGTAGAATTTTTGCGATATGTTTCTGATGTAGTCCGCTATTGGTATAATGTCGGGACAAAGGTTGTGTAAGTTTCTGATAGAGATGTATCTATTGGAATCCGTGATGACGCGTAGGTATTTGTAATTCGTAGTCAGTGTGCGAGAGAGATGCGCGGTGAAATACAGAATATAAAGGAAATTAGATCCCGCGATCCCGTCAATATTATAAGTATGTGTTTAAACTATTTGGGTATATCGTTCTATAAGTTTGGTTACTGCAAATCAAATTAAATAAATTTTTGGTACCTGCATGATTTATATGACGATTTGGGAGTGTTCTCAATTTTCTAGAACCTTTCGGTGAGTGGACTAATGAGGTACATATGAGCATAAGCGCAAAATAAAAAAAATATTTTTAAATACTTTATTTAATAATATTATCAATTTTATAAATATCTAAGAACCGGAAAATTATGTTATTTATAATCTTATCAAAAAAAAATTACACGCTGTCTACTATCTAGCAAAATTTGCGAGACTATGTTGTCATACTAAAATTATTGTAAATATAATTCAAGAATGTTATCTGATAAAAACCTCTAAAACATCATATCTTAATTTGCGTCAATGATTGTTGTCTGTCATTGTATACAAAATATGGGCATAACTGCCATTGTTTTATGTCCATAATCTTAAAGCCAGTAATCTCAACTTTTTGCAATAAAAAATATAATTTGATGCGCCAAAATCGCTTTGGAAAAAGTTGGAGAAACTAAGTTAGTATAGACATGTCGAGTAAACATTAAACAATTAATTAGCAGAGCTTAAGTGTTAAACATGGTATGTAATTTTTCGGGTGGAGTATTATGTTCGGTCATAAGGAATCGGGCGACGCAATGGTGTAAATCCTCGATACGTCTGTCATAAATTTACACAGACCTCACGTCTCTAGACGAATACATTTTGGGTTTGGGGCATGGCCAGAGATGCCGTCTACACAAGGTCACCAGAAACCACCGATGAATTAAAGGATGCCACTCGAGCCTTCTTCGCAGAACTGAGACAACTCTTATTCCGTAACATGACGACCAACTTATGAGGTCCTTATGAAGTCGGTCTTGAACCAGGAGGAGCACGTTTAGAAAATGTAATGAAGTGTAAATAAATATGTCTTTCGTAAATAAATGAAAAAATTAAGTTTGCTAAATTAACTGTTTATTTTCGCCCATACTGTATGTATTTTTATCAATAAATATGCCAAATTTTATCGACTTGCAAAGGGATTCAGGGGGTCGTAGGGAGCCCGGAAAATTTGAACAAATTTTAACTCGGGAAGTAAGCCTGGACCCATTAATTCGCCCTCAGGGAGTGCTTATAATATTGCCATCAATAACTGTGCCAAATTCCATCGACTTGCAAAGGATTAATTTAGGTCTGTCGTATCATCCACTTGACTGAAAAAAAATGTTCCTTCTATTTCTTCTGATATATTTTCCTGAATAAAATCAGAAATACATTGCACAATTTTGTTTTGTATTGTTTCTGAGTCTCCAGAAAACACGGCTTTAATTTTTTCGTAGTGATTTTATATATCTATTATGGGTTCCTTTTTAAATAATACCTCTTTCAAATTTCCGTAATTTAAGGAATTATTTTCATCATGACCACGGAAAGCAAATTCCTATTATCCTAAATACATAAAACAGCGTCAATTGGTAACTCAATTGGTAATAATTGGTTGGATGGGATCGGTCCAACCGGCCCTGGAAAATTTAGGAAAGCGGCCAGTTTCAATTTTTATAGATACTTATTAATATTATTATCCAATTTCAATATAGCTAAGATATTGTAGATTAGATACAATAATAGATATATATGACGCTTTATTAAAATTTATTCGTACTGGAAAACAAACAACGACATAGAAAATAAAAACAATTTAACAGTAGATAACAATTAATAATTATTATAACGATATTGTCCACATAAACCATGACAAACAAACCAAGAATCATTCGTAAGTGTGAGTCTAGAGTATTATGATGTTGATAACACTTCTGTGTTATCAACATCATTCAACAAATTTTTTTCTATATTCATCATCATAAAAGATTCAAGTCTGTTGTCGGATAGCTCCACACCTTAGATCATTTATTTTGATGCTCAAAAAATCATAATAAAATAAATAGAATAAAAACAATGCAATAATATATTCTTGATAGCCATTTTAAACTTATTAAAATTTAATTGCTTAACAGAGAGCGAAATCTTATTAGAGATTTAAATTCAAAGAATTATTTTCGGATTTTTTAAATTTGAATTTGGTATTTCTTAGTAATCTAGCTGCTCTTGTTCTATGATTATGTATGCCCGACTGAGTTTTGAACTTACTACAATGTATATGAATTTTGAGTAAAGTGAAATAAATATAGGTATAAATACGGTAATGGCATTATGCCAAACTTTTTTAAAACAGGCTGACAATGTTCCCTATTTTTAGCCCGAGCAAGTGTTCTTACCGCTTTATTCTGTAATTTAAATATTTTTTTGAACATGGCTGGAATTTCCCCAAAGCATCACACTGTAACAAAATCGTGAGTGAAATAATGAAAAGTACGATAAGAGTAAAGTGGAAACAACCTCATGTGGCGCAATAGAAAACACTTGCAAGCTTTTTCAAGTAGTTGACATGACTGGACCAATTGAAATTATCGTACAAGGTAAATCCTATTCCCCGCTCGTGATGCTGTGGTTTGAAGTTATGACTAACTTCTGTGATTTGTTCTCATTGAGTTTAAGTTTGTTCGCTGAGAACCACATATCTGCCTTTTGTAATTTCATCGATACTTTTCAATAAAATCTAGTTTGATTTTGAAGTTATTAAAGTTCGAAGTTACCGTCTGCGAAAAGTATACATTTGTGAGGATACATAAAATGGTTAAAAATCATTTATAAATATTATAAATTACAGTAGCCCCAAGACTGCCCCTTGGAGTACACTATGTTGTATGATATTAAGATCTGAAGTAATATAATCAATGCTTACGCATTGTTTTCTATTGCTTAGATATGATTCAATTAGTGATAAAGCCACACACTTTATGCCGTAACAATATAACTCCAATAAAACCCTGAACCACAGAATTAAGAAGTATTCTGGCACAGAATATTTATTATTCTGTGCCTGAACTATCACTTTGCCAAAAATAGGTACAATTGCAATAGGTCGGTAGTTGTCAACAATGTCTACATCACCCTTTTTATGAAAGGGATACTGTTAATACCACATTTTTTTAAATTTTCTGTAATTGGATTGGCTGTTATATTATTATTTTATTTACAATTAAAATGGGCATAGGTCTTTGTAAACATAAATTATATTTTTTGCCCCCATCTTTAAATATTGAAGAAGGCATTTCCAAGTACAATACACACGATATCATTTAAGGAAATATTATTAACTTATTTTACACAACCAAAAACGTAGCTCTCCGACAATACCGAGATTATGGGGAACCGAGAGCGTGCACGATTCACTTGCTTTCCAAATGTATGTTCTACCTCACAGGCGATGGAACACGTGGGCGATTGTTACCATGTCAACCGTATAATTTGGTGCATTCTCTAATACCAGATATTATCGCGTCACTTCCACTTCCATTTAAACTGTCGTGTGCTGTCGTCTCTTCCCTCTCACGTACTTAGTCGGGGAGAACGGCGCTAAATAATTTTACAGTAACTTTATATGAAGGAACCTATTATAATTATTAATTGCACTTGCTTCTATTTAATACATAATTTTTTATTATAAATAATAATGGAATATATTGCATTATTAATTTCATATATTTGCCGATATAAATTATGAAAAATACGGATGAATGGCCGCTTCACTTGATTCATCCCACGAGCCGTCACTGATACTAATTAGTCCCAAATGTTATTGCACAGGAGAGTAACACATGAAATAATATTTGTGACAGTACCTACCATAAAATATTAGTTCTGTATAAGATCTAAATTTCAGTCAAGAATTAGTAGGTGTAGGTACAACATAAGCACATGTGGGCCTCCTGAGCGAAAATACTTAGTGAAAATAAATAAACACAGTTGGAGCAATATGTTCTGCGTTTATTTGTCTTATTTCCATTTACGCTGTAAGGCTTCTTACCATCCCTGACGTGATAATAATATATATCTATCGATGAGAATTAACACGAAAAAAATCAAAACTACCCAACTATTTTAGACCGGGAAGACGAACTAAACCGGGAGGTATTAGGTATTAGGGAGGTATTAAACAACATACTCCTACATATTTGTTTTAATTTTGACATGTGGAGTGTCACATTTCAAAATCGATTTCAGTTTTTTAAGGCATTACTTTTCATAACCAGTTATGAAACGCAACTGGTTTTGTAATAGTTATTTACATCCCATGCTGCGAAAGGTTACTTTTAGGCGGGAGGTGTATTTAAATTTTAATACCTCCGAGCACCTAAAAAGGGCTTTTGCAGCGTGTAATGTTTTAAACTTTTCAGTCTTCCCTCCATTTTATAATATAAAACACAATTTAAAATTTAAACCTAGCATATTTCACTTTCTAACCTAGCATGTTTTACTTTCGCTATGCCCATTTAAAACAGAAAAGTATACATTCGTAAAGGGGGAGAATGAAAAGTTCATGTCACAGTAGGTTATTTAGACAATTATGAAACTGACAGTGACAATCTGTCACACCGCTACAACCTACTCTATTATTTTTAAATGTATAAAATTCAGTTTTCTTCCCATAAAATATAAAATTGGTGAAAACTAAAGAAAACCTTGCATGAAATACTGGGAAACACTATTTTGTGGAACTCGCATGCTTTTGCGGAACTCGCTAGCGCTCGATCCGCAGAGCTCGTTACACAAAATAGTACTTATCCCATTTTCCCAACTGGTTACATAAATAGCTGTTACAATGATGTTGATGGTCGAAAACAAATTGCAATATTAAATAGTAACTTTTCTGAACCATTCAAGTTTCATGTCGCATCGTAGAAAAGCCTTGACCGTAAAAACTTGGGAGTAATCTTTGAAGTGGGAGAAAAATCATATCCCACTTCCGCTATAAGTCAGGGAGGAAAACAGTATGTTTTCGGGTGAACCGCAGCCACTCCGAAGCTGTAAGCTTTGGAACTACCTACTCGAATCTACCAACTGAGATGTGTCTATATTTTGGAATAAGGAATTACATAAATATATGAATATTTGTAATAGTTGGTTGGTTTTTTGGCAGATGCACAGTGGCGTTAGTGAAATGATATATTGTGACCGAAACAGAATAATTAGAGACATAGGTACATAATATACAAGAAACTGCCCTATATTTAAAAACCAGCATCCATAACAAAGTGACAACAGTAAACTTATGAAGTGATTTACAAAAAAATTAGAAAATTTTGATTTTCTACGTAAATAACATAACATAAAAAAGTTGAAATGCGTTCTTTCTTGTTATAGTAAGACGAGCACCTGAAGAAAAGGTTAGTAAATCTTTGAAAGTAGTTCAATGTTCTCTGGCCGTTTTTGTGATGCGAGTATTTCGTATTCGTATTATCCGAGTCCCAACCACTGATTAGGTATACCGAGGTGTACGGTGTATCCGGATTCCGTTCTCGCTCCAACTATTGAACAGCAAAGAACAAAGCAAACGTCAGTGCGCAGTCGTCGGAATCCCAGCAGGTTATAAACAACGAAACAGCTGACAAACGGTTCCCTCCCTCCGCCAAGCAAACATCGCGAATCAGCTGGGCTGAGACCCGCCGTTGCGTTGCCTACTACTGTCAAGTCAGTTGCGTTTGTTTTGTTCCGCAGTCTCCGCTGACAGAAGTTCAAGTTCTTACTTGTTTGTAAATAAGTACCTACGTCCAGATCGCTGAGTGCTATCATATTTTTGCGCCTTAAACGTAAGTGTAGTTTCAGTATAATATTCTGGTGCAAGTGCATTGTGGATGGGTGCGAGACATGAATGATCTTTTATATATTTCGCCTTAGAACGGTTTGCTGTTTCTCAAGTTCATTGTTAGTTGCAACTGTTATAAGAATCGCTTTGTCTGAAGATGATGCAACTGAGAGGTGTTGCAATATATGTTAAACGTTCTTTATTTTATAATGCTGCCAGGTCACGGTAGGTGTCTATTTGAGTAAATTATTTTGTCGAAATATACCCATTTACTTTAGGTATCATTGAAAACGAATCGCAAATCGTGGATCATACAGATACATGAGTGAAATTAATTTAATTGTTTGGGTCTAGGGGGGACATACCTAGTTACTAGATTAGAAAATCCTTATCGGTAATCAGAATGGTCAGTTATTATTTTTGTCTTCCACAAATCGCAGAAGATATTAATTCGGTTTTGTTTGTTTTGTCTGAAGGTCGCAACAACTCTTATACACACTTGACTTACATCGTACGGTTGTGGTCTAACTTCTAACTACGTCGATTGTTAACCCACTTCCAAAAATGTGCACACCACATTTGCATCAATATCTACGCATTTGCCAGACATTTACAAATATATATAGCCCTTGAGTATAACCTACTCACAAATAGCACAATCCATTAATTTTTCAAATGTGTCACATTTACTGACTTTACTACTAAGTCTACGAGTCCTAAACCTAAAAATACCTACAAGTGAATTTCATTTTTAACGGATTGTAAAATTGGTTTTAAATGCTATGGAAGTCAGTGGAGGTACACAAACACAAAAGCTTTGTTTTTATACCCCCCAGAGTACAGGACAAAAATGATGGTTTTAATAGCTGTCGTACTTTATACTTTTACCTTAGAACCACAATAAGTATAAAATTGTTAGTAAAGCTGTTACCTGTTGAATTTGTAAATATGTTCCTACCAATCTAACTAGGTAAAATAGCAGGTATTTTAATTATACCTAGACCGAACAATATTATTTTTGAATTTAATCGCTGCAAAAGTAATTTTTGTTAGATTGTAAAATAATACTTTTCATAATGCAGTTCCCAGTAAACGTAACTACGCCGTAACGTAGATAGTCAGAGTAGTTTTATTTTTAAGTGATGAGCAAATAAATTATTTCAAATTACATGTTTTAGTCATAACTGATTAGGCTTTAAACCTTTTTATGATATGGTTTGGGAGTTATTTAAAGTGATAGGTGACATTTATTTACAAGGAGGGAGCTTGCATTGTTAGGAAAAACTGAGAAATTGGAGGGAAATGTACAATACAAACCATAGAATTTTTTAAGGCCAATATAGGTAATATATTTGGTGTTGCAAATATTATATAGGTATGTCTACGTCATAGATAAATCCACTTTAAAGTACCTACCTATATTACATTTTCAGAGATATTGACAGAGGGCTTGTTATAAATAAGGCAACCGGCAAAAAAATCAAAATAATCGGATAGAATATAAGTGTATCAAACTTAAAAAGAATAGTTTTGAACAAACACACGCAAACATCAGTATCTGAAGGTTACTTTATCTATTATACACAAAATGATATCCTACAACACTTGGGCACAATCTTTTTAGACTTGTTCTTAAGAACCAAATTTAAAATGACACCCAAATTTGATCAAAATACTATAGTATATTATTCAACGAGCGGTACTGTAGGTAATAACTCACGCAGATGAAGTTTACAGCTCGAGCCGCACGCGAGTGCTGTATTTCATCAAGTGAGTTATTACCATTACCGCAAGTTGAATACTATACTTTATCTATGATTGTAACAATTAATATTAATCTACAAGTATACAGAAGCAACATTTTATTTACAAATCTCAACAATAACAATGATATAAAAAATTTTGTTTAAAAAAAATCAATGGGAGCTTCATTTATGAAATTATAAAGTTATTCTGGTGTAAATGGTTTTGCCTTTTTAGCTACATGCTTCTCGCATTCGCGTTTAAGACTCAACATTTTAAGTGCACGTAATTTAAAATAATTCTCTATGTTAATCCAATTGTTCATATCGCGTGTACTGAGCATTGAGTAGGAAGTCCAGAGAGATGATTTACATATATTGCTGATTTCAGTAAAATATGCCCGCAGTACATTTTCTGTAACGATTTGCCGTTCTTGTCGTTACACGCCAATCCATAAAATTTGTGTACACAATTTTTTTTGCCATTTCTTCTCCCATTTTCCGGGTAATAATTATGTATTGTATCATTCGCTACTTGCCTTAATTCTGTCGGTGTACATAATAGTCCATCTTCACTAATTCATCATTTTTGGCACAATTATTTAACTTGATTTGAAAACGTCGAAACTATTCATAAACGTCAAATCGCCTTCCTCCCCTCAATAATAATGGACCGTTCTATGCATTTCACCGTATCGGAAAAGAATTTTGATCGAGCAGTCACCTTCGCGTCGCGATTTATAATAACTTACAAGTGTTTTATCATAACTCACGGTATTTGTTTATGGATACTATTAATTGTTCAAAAGCAGTTTATTAATGAACATATAACCTCATAAGAGTAGATAAAATAACTTATCGTTTACAGCACTTTAAAGTTGACATTAAAATATCACTTGATTTAATGACAGGGCAGATGACAGCAGATGTTTTTTGTTTATAACTCAACCATGGCCAACTTGAGCGTATTGCAGAAGATATTAATCCAATATTTTCTGATATGTTGCCAATTTGAAAAAAGATTGTATTGTAAAAATAAAAATAAATATTTTTTTGAATTAGTAATTCCTAGATTGTATAAAATGTCTTCTGTGCACCGTTGTGACAAAAAAATGGAAATTTTTTAGTACACATCTGTCATTCTACTATAGTGTTTCGACATAAAGACCATGACATGTCAACTAATGTCACGACATTAATGCCACCTATATTAAACATTTTTTTGGATTTTGCATGAACGTAGAAGAAATATTGTATACAACTCGTAGCCTCGTTGGACAATTTCACGTCGCATGCAATAAACATTTACTTTTTGCACTAGTTGCATAAATAACTATTATCGCATGTGTAAAAAGCATCCACTAATTTTATTTGAAAACGCACAGAAAAGTTGTGCGATGCTCAACGCGAAACCTACAAGCAACTTTATTTTTAGGTGGTACAGAGATGATGTTAGTTGGTATCTGACGTATATTTTATGGCAAGTATGCAAATTATATTTTTTTGCCAGTAACGTAGGTGAGTTAAATAAGTACAAGCCGGGAGGACGCCAATGCGTTATCATTCGTCATAGTTATCAATTAGGAAATAAAAAATTGCTGGCATTAGGTAAGTATTGTAAGTATTGCGTCGTTAGTTATTCGAACAGTTACAGTAAAAGTTTGTACTGTTTACGACATACTTACCAAGATATCGAAAGTAGTCAAAGCGACTATGGGCCATACATTTTTTAATTTTTGTCCGATGGTGGCATTTTCGGCGAGGTTATTTATTATTTCATTATTGGTCGGTGTTTACATGGTACGCCGCTATATTTACACTTTCACCCATGAAACGCCTCGCCTGAGGCTGAACAACATTTAACAAACCAAAAGTTTATGTGTATGTATTTGATAGACTTTGAACAAACCAACAGCCAAACTAGATACCTAAATGTTTTCTGGCTGAATAGTCATGTACTTTGCGGTCAGTTTTGGCCACCCGCCTAATAGATCGGGAGCTCGTTACAGAAAAAAGAGAACATTTCTTAAAGTTGCAGTTGTTAGAGTTTGACAAAAACATTTACATGAGAACTGTTTGGATTTGTGGCTGCGAGGGGAAACACGCGTTCTTTTGATTTTTATGTCTGCTTTTTGGGGCGATGACAACTGAAAAAAAATGGGTATAAAGCACGAAAATAGTTCCAAGTATCGAAATAACCTTTCTAAGTTTTAAACTTTTAGGAAAGACATTGCTACATCCCTAAGCAGCGCTTGTGCGGTCAAGTTGATCCAATTCGTAAGCGATTTCGGAACAAACTCTACGACAAAATTCAAGCCGTATTTTCTGGAGATTCAAAAACAATACAAACAGTGAAGTTTGCAAAAAAAACGCTTCACTTACTCCAGAACCCACCCCACGAACCGCCACTGCCTGAAACATCGCTATTTACCCACCTGAAATTATTTTAAATGAATTTAAATCACTAATTAAGTATATACGTTTAGTAATTGAGTGAAAAAAGTTTAATAATGTTATTTATATAATTATAGCAAACTAGGAGGCCTTAGGCCTAACTAATGAATTAGTAATTATGTTATCAAACGCAAATATTTACGTTCAGTCAGGCAATATTCTAATGGTCCCCTCATGGGAATATTGTTAGAGTAAACATTGATAACTGCCAGCTATTAGAATTCCTGCGTTCTGGTTACCCAGTTTTAATGCAAACATGATAAAAAATTGTAGTTTAAGGAACTAAGGGTGCACTTTATTTCAGTGGATAGTTCATAATTTTCTATTTTAATATAATATACCGTGCGGCCCACTTTTCAGCCACCCTAATATTATAGCGAAGACATCGAAATAAAAAATCCCACAAAATATATTATTTTTGATACATGTCTAAAACATGAATTAGTATTATATTAATAAGAATGGGCCTTTAAGAGACTTTCAAATAAGATGATAATACCATTTTTATTATTAATGGTTCTTTAACGGTTGGTATTAGTGTGGATAATTTCACAATGCGACCGTTTGCATCGGCAGTCGTTTTAACCTCAATGTTGTCAATGTTAAAGTGTGTAGTATACCTTTAAAGTGAGTCATTATACGTAACCACATTTGATTTTAGCCATAGGCGTCCGATTATAGGATGCAAAAAGGGGGTCGATTTTCCAAACAAAAGTATTAGGTAGCAATTTTCTTCGAAAAAACTAGTAAGGTTGAACAGGTTTCTAAAGGTGCTTAAACCAACCCCGTTGTATACGATTACATCGTAATGGGTTCAAAGTAGTAAATATTAGGTACCACCAAAAAAATTCAAAATAAATACCTAAGTTTTTAATTGCAGTTTCACGTTCTAGATGTTGTCCATAGATATAGTTTATAGATATATATTAGTTTAGATAGAGTATAGTTTATAGAAATATATTTTTTCTAATTTTGACATGTAAAGTGACACTTTTCAAAACCCTTTGACGTTAGCCCCCTTTGAGTAGTAATCATTTGGATTTTAATGTAAGTTAATGTAAGTAAGTCAATGTCGAACCTACACGACACGGAAAAATAATATAATAGCTATTTATGTAACCAGTTGGGAAAAGTACTATTTTGTGTAACAAGCAGATTTCTCTTCTCGCAAAAAGGATGCAAGTTACACAAAATGGTATTTCCCGACGTGTTTCATACAAGATTTTTTTCTACTTTTCAGCAATTTTATATTTTATGAGAGGAAAACTCTAATTTTCATACGTTTAAGAACAATCCAGCAGGTTGTAAGTGACAGCTCGTCACTTTAATAGCTTGTCAGGTCTAAATAACCTACTATGAAATAAACTTTACAAAACCAGTTGCGTAATATTTTACTTTTCGTAACTGGTTGTGAAACGTAAGACGTTTCCTCTTACGTTTTTCGAGTTACGAGTTTTCCTCTCATAAAATATAAAATTGCTGAAAAGTAGAAAAAAATCTTGTATGAAACACGTCGGGAAATACCATTTTGTGTAACTTGCATCTTTTTTGCGAGAAGAGAAATCTGCTTGTTACACAAAATAGTACTTTTCCCAACTGGTTACATAAATAGCTATTATATTATTTTTCCGTGTCGTGTAGGTTCGACATTGACTTACTTACATTAACTTACATTAAAATCCAAATGATTACTACTGCACCAACAATTCAGTATTAAATATTTTTAGATCATCTGCAAATAATAACTTCAGAGCATCTAAGATTTTCCGTTATATCATTTAAACAATGGAATTAATTAAAAATGAAT
The DNA here is from genome assembly GCA_964058915.1 of Tetropium fuscum. Classification (NCBI taxonomy): domain Eukaryota; kingdom Metazoa; phylum Arthropoda; class Insecta; order Coleoptera; family Cerambycidae; genus Tetropium; species Tetropium fuscum. The sequence continues at coordinate 396,720 of CAXKVY010000186.1, read as the reverse complement.
GGTCCCAAGTTACTACCCTGAGGTACTCCCGAATAAGATATATACTCTATTGACTTATAACCAGTGTAATAAACATATTGACGTCTGTCCTTAAGACAGTTTTCGAAGAAATCTATTAATATTGTACTAAATCCAAAAAGATCTAATTTTTGTAAAAGAATGTTGAGGTTTATTCGATCAAAAAGCCTTTGAAAACTCCGTATACAATATATCTACTTGTCCATGATTGTCTAGTATTTCTGATAGGTGTTGAGTAATCAGAAACAAATTTGTAGCTGTAGACCAACTCTTAACGAAACCATGCCGATATGGTGAAATTATGATTTTCACTGCTGAATAAATATCGTTATACAGGGTAATCTGGTAATCGGTAATCCCAAAGGCTTTTGCGAAGTTCCATAGTAGGGAAATTTGTCTATAATTACACACATTCGTGACAATCGACATATCACCTGATTTAAATATTGGACATGCTTTTGCAATTTTCCAGCGACTTGGAAGCCCTGCAGTTATTAGAATAAAAACTGCAATAAATATAATAAATGTATTAATTATTGATTTTAAATAAATTAAGTAATTTGTAATTTGTTTGATTTTAGAAAATGTTCCAAAATTTGGCCAATTACCTGCTGGGCTCAGTAACAGGTCAGGATCAAGGAGCAACGGTAGAAGGGGTCGAAAACAGCAGCAGCATAAGACTGACGTCAGTAGAGCAGGAAGATGAGTGGGTCCTGGTGGATAGGGACAGCGAAGGCAACTCGGACACCAGTTCGGTGGGGAGCTTGGAGGATGCAGAATGCCAGGATCTGGACACTGGCATCTCGCTTCCAGCATTGCTTACGAGAACCAGTTCTACATCATCCCTACCCTGCATCACAAACATGGAGGAATCCTGGTTCCTCACCCCACCTCCATGTTTTACATCTACGGGGCCGATTCACATGGCGACATCACCGCTGGAAAACCTACTGATCGAACATCCGAGTATGAGTGTCTACCAGCACACTCACCCTAGCAGGAGGCATGTCAGTGTTACCATGCCAATAAGAACAGCTTCTCCTACTTCGAGTTTGGGTCACGTAGAGGACTTGGAAGTTGAGGAAATAGAAGTTGAAGAGGGTGACCAGGTAGCAGTTGTCGTTATACAAAACCGAGCACCTCGCTTGAATAGAATGCAAGTCCTGCAACAACAGGAAAGGCAAAGCCTTAAGAGCAAACGAGCTCAGAAGGTAAGCTTGAAAAATCTAATATTACTATAAGTACCACTGAAGAATTAAATTTTGCCTCTCATCTTAATCTGGTCAATAATATGGTTAGGAGAACATGTTAGATGAAATAAACTCTAAATATTGACCTAGATCTACCAATTTATAAGCTTTCTAGAAAATGTATTTCTAGTGACTAACATATTGTAGAGATTCAAATTTTATACCAACCATGTTACCAAACATGTTATAAATAATAGGAAGCAGTACCAAGTTAGCCAAAGTTACATAAGGTGTAAGTCTCAATGAGCAAGTAAGATAGCTCTTATTTACGAGGGAGTTTATTGAAAAATGCCCTGGTGAATAATGGCCATTATATGCAAGTGGAATATTATACTTGGTCTGTCAATAAATAAAAACAATTTTTGATTCGGCTATTGCTTGATATGAGTAAAATAGAATTATAATTTGATTTTGTTGGCTAGATATTTTGAGGCGAGAATTTAACAACTTCTGCAAATCTGCCGGTGCACTAGACATTTCGTGTTCACTGTCTATTTTGAATTTTTGTTATTAAAATAACTTCAGGACAGTTAAATATTGGTATAGTATAAAGCTCCACACATTTTTTAGGTACAAATGGAAAAGGCATGTCAAGCGCTAAAGCGAAGCTACCTGGAACGTAACAATAAGGCTCGTGAAGTAAACAGTCGCAACCGTCGACAAAGGCGTGGGGAACGATCTCAAGGTGCCACCCGTTCCTATGCCAACAACAATCGCAAGTGCTGAGCACAAACTGATCTCACTTCGCAACACTTAAAAAGTCAAGTATTTTGCTGTTTAAAAATCTTCATTCTAGACTTCCTTCTGATCCATAGAATTTCTATGGACCTATTAATTCGTGATAAGGGGAGTATTAATTAAAAATCCCTTCATGTTATATATTTTTTAAAGTCTCGAATGAAAATATCTCAATAAAAGCACGTGTGATCATAAAATTTTACCAAAGCACCGTGTTGTGTTCATATAAATTTGAGAATTGTATGTTATATAATTAAAAATACATTATATATACTTGTTTGTATTTAAGTGTTGCGAAAACGTTAATTTAATGTTAAGTCTTTCAAACTTTTTTATTTATATACCTACGTATATATTTATTACTACCTGCAAGGAAACAATGTCATGTTATTTTCTTACATGCTGGGCATTAGAAATATTAATTTAATTTTGGCCAGTTGGTCACTTGTCTATTTAAGTAATGTGATTGATTCTTGTAAATAATACAGATATATATATATAGTATATTTTTATTAATTCTTTATTTTAGTGAGAAATCCATATTTTAAAATGTAACTTATTTTTGTTGATTATTTTACTTGCAATAATTTTATTTAGTTATTGTTAAATGTTTTATTTTTTTTTGAGTTCATGAGTATTAGATATTATTTTTTCTATGTAACCTTACAACATTCTTCAAAGAAAGGAGAATTTAGAGGTATTCATGAACTCAAATAAACAAAAAAGAAAATAAACAATTTTACTGACAATATTTAAAACATTCGAGAAATAAATTGTGTGATCATAACAGAGAGTCTGTGATTGAATTAAGGTGGGGATTTTGTAGAAAAGCGAAATAGCGAAAAAACGACAACTCTTGAATGTGTGCTTTTTAGTCGACCATTCTTTAGCCAAGTGTGGTTTTTTAGCCAAAATGAAGGTCGTAAGTCGTAATACATATATTGCATTTTACTTGAGCGCACACAGTGGAGAATTATTAATAAATATTAATCTGAAAGTGAAGTAGAAGTGATTCTAGCTGTCTGAGCTAGTGTGTGAAATAGTTTTAGTTATTGATTGTTCCTGGCCTAGTTAAGTCATAAATGGGATATATTGACACACTAAAAGTATGGCTGAAATTTAAGTATTCTTACATTTATGTAAATATTTCTTCTTCTAGTTCTCATGATCACTAAAAATTATCTCACTCAGTAGCGAGAACTATTGAAAATACGTTGATATATAATAAATAGTCCAATTATGTTTTCCTAGTGATTTATTTGTATTCATGTTTGAATTTCTGTTAGACGGTAAAAATATACATACAAAATCCCCGCTTTAAACTTAGACGGAACTCTCTACGATGACAGCTTATTTCTCGTAATTCATGTAGTTAATTTAAAGCAGTTATACCATCCAAAACTGTCACTGACACAGTACAAAAAAATATTTCATTCTCATATGTAAGTGAGACCCTTCACATTCACATGTAAATATAGCTTGTAAATAAATATTCTAACAATTCATCATCGCTTTTATGAAAATTATAAGTTTACCGAATAGTGGTGATGTTAGAGCTTCAGCGTTCTTATCTAAATGTTTAAACAATTTCCTACTAACGAAAGGAAAAAGTGTTCAACAAAATGAAAGGGTAAGTTTAAAAATACCAAAAAAATACTAAAAAATATTCCTTTCCACATTTATAGAAACATTTTTTAGTGTTACCAACATATTTTTGGAGTTATTATTTTAAATGTTATTATAAAAATTATAGACTTTTAGAGTTTTCAAGTATATAGTATCCGTAATTATAATCATTGAGAGTAACGGATTTCATTGTAAAATAAAATGTAACAAAAAAATAACAAAAACTTTTGTCTTAAAAATGTTAACCTAATATTTAATAACTAACGTCCCTCGACAGATTTTCATGTTGTAGTGACTCAATTCTGTAAAATTAGGTGACAAATAAAAAATTACTGCAAGGGGTGTAAAATACCACGCTAGAGCGAATTTTGGGAAAAAAACAAATCAAAAAAAATATTAGATACTTAATGAATGATATTAGCATTTAAAATGCTAATATAATAATATATCCATTAAACTATCTAAAACTGCTTAATTAATAAAAGCATTACTATTTCCTGACAAATTTAAAAAACAAAAGCTAGGCACACTTAATTCACATGCCTTTTAAAAAATTGACAGCTGTTGTAAAAATCAATGTAGCCATGTAAACTTATATTCAACCACTTGTTTACGAAATACAAGCCTTTAATACAGTATAGCATAAGCAGAAAGTCAAAACAAACACTGTATTAATGTAACGTTATGTTGCGTTTGGATTTGAAAGTATTAAAACTATTTGAGATTCGAATAAGTTTAGAAACTGCAGCCAATTGGTTGAATGATAGTATGTATGTAATAAGTATTAATAATTGTATGTAACGTATATATGCTTGTAAATGCGAGCATTATGCTTCCGTAAGTTTAAATAAAGTATGTAACATGTATGAAGCACGAGTAGATGTTAGCAATTTAACAATGAGTATGCATACTGAGTTTATATAAAGAAAATGAATGTTACAAGTGTGTAAAAAAGTTCATTTTTCTGGAATTCTATTACAGTTTGCAATTGTAAAAAAAAATTAATCATCTGTGGTGTTATGATTCTAAAAGAATGAAAGAAAATGTTATAAAAAGTTGAAAAGAATAAAATTAATTATGTTAAACTGAGTTTTTTTGTATACATTTAGGCAATACCTAATTAAGATTTGCCATCCTGAAACTGTAAATCATAATCAAGTAAATGACGATGATATTGGGGTACCCCAAGGTTCAACCCTGAGTCCATTATTCTTCTCGATATTCATGAATTACATAAGTACACTTATCATGTACAGCTCTGAATAAGATATTTATGTCTGGTGATAATGCCAACTTTTTAATCCAGTGAGGCCATACGATGATGGAAGCTAACAATGTCCATGCGACATTAGAACATTATTTCAAGCCACCTACATACTGACTAACGCACTATGTTTTTCGCATGCATTTGGCTCGTCCTTATAAGCCTTATGACATAATGACTGGTGCATTATAACTTTTTTTTTAAATTATTCCAGAACGGATTTTATTTTTCCATCAATCAGGCCGGGGATAGGTGCTTTACCCTTCATGCCATATATCGTAAGGAAACTCACCCAACTAATGATGAGGTAGAACAAAAACGCCCAAAAAAGAAAACTAGAAAATAATATATACCTAATATAGTTTCAATATCAACAACTATATTGAAACTTTTTCTCCACCTCCTGGAAAGCTCGCTATTTTACACATAGAAGGTGATTGTAGGTGAACATAACGCAGAATATAACTGAATAGGTACCTATAGCTTATACATTAATTTTGAAACAACACAACCACGCAGCCGCCACTGGTCATATTTATATTCTACCGTTGATTGAAGAAATTACGATTCTACCTAACCTACATTATAGGTAGGTATATAGTATATACCACTATTTTCGTATATTTGAGGTTTCTCTGTTAAGTACTTGGTGTTTTAACTTAAAAATTATTAATAGTCTTAATCATTTATTCTAATCAAATTAATTTAAAATTAATTAAATCAGGAAAATTGAGAGGAAATAAAAATAAAATTTAATAAACCCTATTAAATTAAAACCCTAGTAACTTTAAGTAGGTATTTAGTATTTACTCTATTTACTTACCTTCTGGAAGCATGGCATTTAAAACATTATTCAGAAATAAATGTTCTATAATTGCAATGGTCCACGTTGATGCACTGCCAGGTAATAAAACTAATTTTAAAATGAATGATTTGAAATCATGTAGGTTAATAATAATATTCCATTATTCATAATAATTGTCACACACTTTAACATGGATAAAGGAAAACAGTTGCTGGTGACATGACATAACCTCAAAAATCATGTCAATCGACGACATCGATTGACCGCTTGAAGGAAAAGGCGGCTAAATAGCGCGGGATATACGAAAATCGTTCTCTAAAATTATTTCATTATTGTATGTACCTACTTATTTGATTTATTGTATTACGTATTACGCATCTTTTTAGATGACAATCGACTGGAAACTTCAATAATCCATAAAATAATTTATATTAGATTTTCCTCAAAATTGATGATGTATCTGGAAAATTATTCTGGACGAAATATATTAAGATGAAATTAGATTTTCTTTAATATATCATATACCTATAGGCATCATAAATAGTTTCTAGTCTCAAGGGTTCCTGGTCCCTGAAGACATACAACTTCATATACAGTGTAATTTCTTGATGAAAATATAATTTTTGCTCTATGTGCTGACTAATCATAATCGTTTTTGAAAGCCCTGTACCTATCTTATAACACAAGTTGTGTTATAAGAAAATGTCTTATAATAAACATATTACATAATCTTCCCTAGAAATTAGAATTAAAAAAAATATCTTTTACATTAAAATTAATTAGGTAGGTACCAAAAAGTATGTAAGTACAGAATACATAACTATACTATAATATATACCTACACAACTTCAGATATAAGATTATATAATGCATCCGACGAGAATAGACATAGGTATTTTGAGTGAGACAAAGAAGCTATATCAATTCCAAAACTTTTAGTTTCACCCTTTATGTGACGTTTTTGCAGATATACACTATACGCCCCTCTCCGTCTAACATTTTAAAAAATAAGTCTCTTAACTCTATATTATTCTTGTGTAATGCATTATAACAAAATATCTAACATTGTGGACTGTCAAACAATTATTATAAGTACCTATATATTTTATTACTGAAAATTATGTCAATATATTTTATTATGAATTTCTTTTTAGGGTCTCCATTATTTGCAGGCTCAGTCGATAAAATTGTATCTAAAGCATGCAAAGAAACTGAACTGTACTTAAAATATAATGTAGTAAGTACAAAATTAATAATAATAATACAAATATTCCACTAATACATAGATAAATATTACCAATAATACAGCATATATTCCAATATCAGAATATACCTAATACCTACCTACCTACCAATACCTATAATATACTCTTTACATCTTTAAAGTTGGCGGTTCGTCACAACACTGTTAGTCGACATAATATAATAGACTTCGTTGTGCTGTCTCTCTCGTTTTATTATTTTTTAACAAAGAACGGCGAATGTTGTAGATTAAGAATAATTTAGCGACGTACATACATCCATCCCAGGCAGCAGAGTGACGTCACTTGACGTCTCATTCACGTTGATTTGTAGTGTAACCCGTCATTCGTCGATTGTCCCCCAAAAAGAGACGTGTTTTAAAAGTTTTCATTTACACGTATTAGCGACGTCATCTAGGAAACGTCTAATGTATGTCATATATGCGGCTATTATGTAAAAAAAAAGGAACAGTAGTATACAGAACTTTCAAATAATGCAAAAAGTACACTATCATTGCATAACATGTATTGTGGATTAATTTTCTGGAATAAAAACTGAAATATAAATCATTGGTTTCGAAAATTGAATATTTATCTTGTAAGACTATTTATTATGCAGGTGTACTACTGTTTATAGGGGAGGCGGGGGCACAGGGGACCGCTTAAGAAATTTTTCGGAATAATTTCGAACAACAAATATCTATAAAGGAATGAACGTTTCTATTTCGACTATGTAAATTGCTTTAGTGATGCCCGCCTCTGATTTCGATTTAAAGTATAACTGAAATCAGTTGTAGCCGTTTTTTTAATACTCTGCGCTGGTCCTATGTGCCCCTTAGTAGTGGGGCACAGAGGCCCTTATATTGGGGCACGTGGGACCCTGCTTAATAATTAAGTTTAAAAGGTAAAATTAAAAACGTTTATGACAATTAAACATAAAATAGTGTGTAGAAAATATTTATTTGGAGAACTAGTTAATATCATCAAAAATTAATTTCCATTGCTTGAATGAAACCTAGGAACAGTTTAGACAAAATAAATTCTTCCTCGTCTTCTGACACTCCTGCGCAGGCATCATCCGTCCACGAAGTTTCTGGCCTCTTCCTTTTTTAGTTACGTACCATCTAGAAATAACAATAATTTATAAACAATCGTGCTACATACCGAACCTGCGCCAGGGCACAGAGGCCTGCACTCCTCTGTGCCCCAGCACACAGGGTCCTATGTGCCCCAGCACGCATGGTCCTATGTGCTCCAGTGCCATGAATAATTTTAAAATGGCCGTTATTCGAAATCATGTTTGTTTACACCTACGATAACCGGCTTGTTTTATAGCGAAATATTAATATATTTATTGGATATGTTGAAATAGAAATACTACATAAACAATTAATTGAGAATCACACTTGATTTAGATATAAAACTTAACATTACTTACCGTTAAAATAAGTTTTGTGCCCACAGAAACCTTTACACTACCCAGATACAACTGCAACTAAAATATAATATAAATTGCACGCCTAGCTTGCTATTATTGTCGTAAATCCAAAGGTGGCGCTGCCCGTACTAATCTAAATCATGCGGGCCTGTGTTCCCCACCGGTCCCCTGTACCCCCGCCGTCCCTACATTTGGAAGTTTATAGAATTTGTTTAAACAAGTCGTCTATATATTATATAGATTAACGTGAAAATGACGTCTTTAGATGACGTAATTTCAATGAGACATATTGTCGTCATTTTTACGTCGTTACAACGTTATTATATTGGTGATTTCGACGTAATAGGTCACGTAAATATCACAGGAAAATGACGTCACTCTGCTGCATGGGTAGTATTTTCTGATGCTTTAATAAAAAATTGGATCCAAGGAAATCAAAATCATATTCTCAGATTCACAATATAGGTATGAAGCATATAATAATATGATAGATACACAATGCATTTAAGTGAAATTTTCACATTCATATAGTGTATATGTAATTTGGTATTCAATTTGTCGATAACATCATAGGTATTTATTCCGCCCTAAATCTACTTCATCTTTGCTAAAATTGCTTATCACCTATCGCTAAATATGAAAAAGTTTTCTTTTTTTTTATATTAAATTAATGTACTTATATATCTGACAGTTTCAGGTATAAATTTAGAATTATGTCATAATATATTAAACTGACAAGTGTATAAATATGTATTTATAATTGAGATTAATATAATATTATCAAAATCACAATGGCATATTTTTTTAAAAGAAAACATCTTTTTAGATGTTTAGATGCTAGAAAAAAATAATTTAGCAATACCGTTTAGCATTAATATGAATTACTAACTGTTTGTTATTAGGATAGCATATTAGTAGAAAACATGCATGATGTGCCATACATACAACCCAAGTATTATGGCCCCGAAGTTACAGCGACGATGTCCAGAATTTGCACTGAATTGAGAAAAATTATTCCTAAAAATAAACCACTGGGTTTACAGGTAAGTGCATTTGCATGATAATATAATTTGCATATATGTTTACATTTGCATGTAACAAATAACTAAAAACTCATTTTAATAACTTTTGTCAAATATTGTCACATAAAATACGGAAAATTAATACACATAAGTAGTTGTTGTATGCACTTAATTTTTAAATACATTGGTACATAATCAAAAACCTTATTATATACGCAAATGTGTTAATGTAAACAGCATTAATTATGCACAAAATGTGTCTAGTCTTTCTTGTCCTTTGCTAATTCTTATCCTTTTATGTTTTATTCGTCCAGTACTGGTTCAGTTTCTAACTCTCTCCCTATAGGCGTGCCAATATTTTTGGCTAAAGATGTGACCTCGATAGGAGGGGGCTGAGCGGTACCGCTCTTTACCCTAGTACTCTCACTATAGATATATTTATTTCGTATTTTGTCCCTCCTTGTTTTTCTTTGACACCTTTTAAATGTTTAATTTCTACTGCCTGTAATGTTGCCTTATCAGTGTCTAACTCTCGCAACCTTACATTAGGATTGGTTTAAATGTTGTCTTATATACTGTTAATTTTTTTTCCTTGTGAACATGTTATTTAATGAGTTTTCATTAAAGTAGAATGAATTCTCAATTGAGACAATTGTCTCAATTCTGATACTACGTAGCAATAACAACATTTAAATAATTATTGTCATGTAATATAATCCATAACACTCTGTAATAATAAGAGTAGATTTTAGCAGGGGGTAACAAGGAGGCTCTATCAGTTGCGAAAGCATGTTCCATGAATTTCATAAGGGCTGAGGGATTTGTTTTTAGTCATATAGCAGATGAAGGATTTACAGATGCAGATGCAGGTGTTATTCTGCGGTATAGAAGACAGATACAGGCAGATGATGTCTTAGTGTTTACTGATATCAAAAAGAAGCATAGGTGAGTATTTTATAAACAAAATTCTACAGTTTAGAAAGTGTTACTTCTTCTACTACCATGCAAGTTTCCACAGGTGTTCCTGGTAATTAGTAACTTCTTATATAACTATGGAACTTGAATAACTTTAAATAAGACAGTTGAACATAACTACCCATTCGCCCATCTCTCTAGACTTCTCATAAAATGACAAGTGATACTATATAAAATCTATTTCAGGTTTCAAACAGCAATATTGGCATATTTTGACTTGTGCCTGTTTATTACATGAGTAATTGTTGGGTTTACAGGCTATGTTGACATGTACATACTACAGCTAGTAAAATAAATGTCAGCTCAAGATAGTCTGAATCTCAAACAGCAATAATTTATCTATTTATTTAAAAGTTTGTATAAAATATATACGAAGTTCACTAACCGCCTAAAGGAACAATCGCTGTTGTTCTCAATATTCAATTAAAATATCAAATACCGGTACCACAATTCTTTATAAATGTTGTATATATTAATTATTAAAGTCATAAAAGAATTATAGTGCATACAATAATCATAATATAGTACAGGGCAAGATATTAACCATTTTTACATTTACTTTGAAAATATTTGTGTCTCCTTCACTATGAAAATTCCATAAACATTAATTTTATGCGAATTAGTAACCCATAGAAAATATATTGACCGGATTAATATGCAAATATTTAAGCTATTAAATGTTTCTCTTGTGCAGTTCTCATGCCATTACAGATGATATATCCCTAATAGAAACTGCTAAAGCTGCTGAATTCTTTCTGTCTGATGGTATAATTTTAACTGGGGCAGCAACGGGTGATCCGGCAAATTCAGTAGAACTACTTGAATTAAAACAAGCTACAAATATACCTATATTAATCGGATCAGGAGTGACGATAGAAAATGTGGACCAATACTTGCCAGCGGATGCATTAATCATTGGATCGCATTTCAAGAAAGGAGGGAAGTGGAATCAAGAATTAGATGAGAATAGGATTAGAAGTTTCATGAAGAAAATGGAAAACTTATAAAAACCACAAAAAATTATATTAAACATAAATATAGAGAATTGTGTACCTATTATAAGACACAAGAAATACAATATTGACTATGATAATATACCTATATTTCTTACACATCTTCTTTTTTTTAGAATTTTTTTTAGGAAATATAGCCTAGGGGTATATCGCCGATTTTCAATTTTTATTTTTGTAAAGGTGTTAAAGAACGATTTAAGGAAATTGGCATCATTCGTATTTTTTTGTTTTTAAAAATTTAATCTGTAAGAAATTGGATTTTTAAGACATCACTGGATTCATAGAAACCCTCCGACCATTTCTGCAGGGATTTCGTAAAAATCAATTATACAGGATGTACTCATGTTAAACTTTAAAAATAATAAAAACCTTAATTTTTGCCAATATTCATAATCACTATCCCTGTAATTGTACCAAAATTGAAAAATTGGTTACTTCTTTGGGATTATTACGTTCAATGGGGTATTTGAGGAGACCCGCATTTGAGCGTTTTTTTAAATATTGTGTAATTTTTTTTGTACAGGTCAAACCGAAAATGTCCTCTTTCTCTTCTTGATTATAACATTTTCGCGATTTAGACTTATTCATTTGGTCTACCCTGTATGAAGCCATTACTTTTTTCATTTTCATAAAAAACATACCTTGCATATTACCCAAATCAGTTTTCCGAGGTTTCAAACTGATTTGGATAATGTTTTAAAACTGAAAATTTAACTGAGTAGGCTTTGAGGCTACTTTTCGCCATGGAAATGTAGATTCTGAAACAATGGCAAATGTCAATGGTTTTGAAAATTGAAAAAATTTTTGGAAATTCAAAAAATCACGAAAAAGTGCCAATTTCTTATAAATCGTTCTTTAACACCTTTACAATAATAAAAATTGAAACTCGCCGATACACCGCTAGGCTAAAATTGTATGGGGTATATATAAATCGTTGAAATCATTAAAAATTAAAAAATTGAAAAAATATTCTTGTGAAAACGGGACAGTCCTCAATTTCAATGAATTTGGCACAAGGATTTCAATCCTGTACAATACCCTTGGAATGAAAATTATTTTGAGGATTAAAACTACAGGGTAATAGAGAAAAGATTAGGTTTTCATATGCTGAAAAGCGATTGAAAATCCGTCTACTATTTTTAGTTACAATAGTATAAAAATGAACATTAACTTTGCATTAGCCGAACCTCTTGACAAGCAGTTTATTTGAATTTTCAGAGACATTCGAATGGTAAAAAAAAATATGTACACAATGTTATTATTGGATTAAAAAGTGGACTGTATTTTTTTCATCAGATAATTAATGCAATAATATTAACATAATTTTCTAATTTTAAAAGATTCTCGAAAATAGAATATTCAAATCCATTTAAAATTTTTATACACGAGCCTTTTTATTTTATACTTAATTTCTAGATGTTCGTTTCAAATTTCGTATCAATATATAAATATTAAAATTTTATGACTGCAGTAACCATATTACTGTGACCAAATAGCAACGGCGCACATACTAAATTAAATTTAAATACCATAAAACAAGGTGAATCAGAATTTTAGGGCTGACAAAAATGAGTTTAGTAAAGTAAAATTATGAAGTTACATTTCGGTTATGCACATATATGGTACACGTCACAGGGTGTATACGAGCACACTACAGATTTTTGTTGCCTAAATCATAGGATAATAATATTATTTGTAGCTATGGCAATGGCGGCACCTAATGGTAATTTATGGGAGGGCTCAAATCTAAAAACTGTATACATGGGGTTTGAATTTTTTGTTTAATAGAAATTTGAAGGTCCTACAGTAAACATTTTATTTTAAATTCATGTAAAAATCAGCGCAATTGTGTTTGTTGCTTATCTCCAAGTTAAAAATTGACAAAATTATGGGTTTTTCGTTAATAAAAATTTAATTTGTTTAAGAAAAAGTCTGAAATTGGCATGCTGTAGATACTGTTATTACCTACCGATTGCAATGATTTCCATCAAGATCGGTATGCTATGACAGGTTTGGGAACGTTCCAAAATTTCACCAGGATCGCCATATTAAATTTTTCAATCGGACGTAGCGCATTTGCTTAAACATTCCAATGGCTACGTAATACTCCAATTTCAACAAATTTAGAAAAATTTTTCCTATATTTTAGAGTATTTTTATTTTTTCGCATTTTTAACTTTGACACTAAATGTCACAGGAAATAAATTTTTGCGATTTTCTTACGTAAAATCATCAACTTTTGTCGAAACTTTTTTCTCTAATATCATTATTGAGGGAAAAGTGAAAAAAGAGGCGTTTTCCAATTTATTTTGCAAATAAAAAACTATACTACATATCTCGCTCTTTGTAACTTTTTTAATGGCTGACTATATAATATGTTAAGATCTTTTGTTTAAGTCCTATTTTCGCGAGGTCCGTTCAAAGTCCAAATCGACGCTTTTTTCTGATACCCCTACTAATATGCAAGGAATAGCTCACAAGAGCTGAGCCCTGTACCCGGTTGGAGAAAATTTTGGTTGATCTGTTGACTCAATGAGTGTTTTATGCAACTTTATTGTACACATAGCCGTCGTAAACGGCTAATAACTATGTTAAAAAATATAATAAATTAATTAAATATAAAACAATAGAAGAAACATTTAGTTACAAATGGACATTATAATTAAGTGAAAATCAAAAGTTTAAGTACAACTTAAATAAGGAATAAAATCTATTACCTATTTAAAAACTTTAAAACAACATTTGGCTTAACGGAAAATTATATAGAAAACTCATTTAATCGTAATATACAAAAGTTTGTATTATTACCAAGTACTGACCTATTTATACTATCAGTATAAGAAGTACTATTGTGCTGAATATAAATTAACCAACAGAAAATGTTAATTACTTTTGAAGCCCAAGAACCTCTTTATTGTTGATCCTACGCCACCTAAAAATTTTCCAAATCCGAATCCTTTATTTTTGTGTGGTCTTCCAAATACATATACATCATTGTTGAGTGCTGGACCTTCATAATTTTGTGGGCATCCATTTTGACTAGTCGTTGATACTTCCATTGCAGAGGCTGTTGCAGTAAATAAAGACACGCCCTTGCGTTCAATGCTATCTTCTAATACTGAATGAATAGGTTTTCGTCTTAAAATTTTGTTAGCCGAAGTAGAAACCTCTGGACTTTCCTGAAAAAAATAGCACGTGTTCCACTATTATTGCCCAATATTTTGGTAAACAGTAGCATGTAGATTCGGAAAAATTTCACAGACATGTGATTTTGTGGTGAATAGTCAGGGATAGATTGATTTTGTCTTTAAGAGGCTTTTTTTGTCTTGTATCCGATATGTTTTGAGTTTTGTTGATAGAACCATATCCTTTTAACAAATTTGTAGTCATAGTAAGGTTCCACCGAGATTGGACCTTTATGGCTATATTTCTTTAATCATATTTTTTTTATACGTTTTTATCATGCATTTTTACCTGGATAAAACTACCTATACAATTTATTCTGAAATAAATATCATTGTTATTATTTAAAATATAATTAAAACAGTTTTTTAAAGAGACTAAGTACAGAAATATGTTTTATTAGAAATGACAGACATTTATTATCAGTAATATCCTTCTCAAATATACACTGTGTTCATTTTAAAACTTACCACCCCTGGAATTGAAAAACCACATAATATTCGATAAGCGAGCCGTAATTGCCGTAAGTTGCGCGCGCTCACGCGCTGTTGTGTTTAAACATAAATTATAGTTTGTATAATGAATCTTTGCGTGTGTATGAAATTAGCTAGGAGATACGTGAGATTGCATTATATATGCAAGCTATGTAGTTACGTATGTCATCGAGCCGCTAAGACACGCGATCGATAGGATCGAATAAATTGAAACGGAATTAAAAAGAGACGTCTATATGAATAGTAGTCGTAGCGTTTGTCAATATTACCCTGACAGTTTAATTCAGTAGCGTTCACGAAACATCTTGTTTTGGGGTATAGTGTTGTCGTATTTTTGCTTTTTTCGTTCTCTTTTGATTTATTTGTGGTGCTATTAGACAAGTTGTAAAGTGTATATCGCGGATATAATTGTTTCCTTTTATTGTTCTTTTTCTCAGACTTACAAGTAAGAGTGAAAATAAAATCAGTTCTCTTAAGAACTATAACCTAAAAATGCCTGGAAAGTTTAAATTCGCAAGCAAGGGGACTGCCAATTTACTTAAATATTTCGCGGCTGAAAAAGAGAACATGGGCCCTTTAGTTTCTGTTAATGGAGTTCAAGAGGTAAACGAGGAAAACTAGAATAATATACTTATCAATACTTATTGAAAACTTTTTTGCAGCGTGTTGCTGATGCTTTTTCGTAAAGTAATTTCACTCATGTCTTGCTCACTAGTTTTTATACCGGGTTCAAAGTATATATTTTTACAGCTAGACGGTTGCGGGCTACGGGAAGGCTGAAATCGCCTATATTTTCAACTTTCAAGATAATTATAACCTCACTCGAGTGTCAAATCACAGCTGTTTAGTAAGAAACGTGTTGCCAACATCATATATACAAAAATATGGCAGGCTATGGTAAATTATTTTATGAAAATAGATTTCTGATCTTAATTGTATAACCATGATTAGTGGTAAATAATAATAACTATTATTATTTTACGAAGTAAATTGTCACTTCATGAGTATTTACGAAGCCAATATTTTTTCTAATTTTTAATTGGTTGTCCGGTGATGAGTGAAAATAAAAACACATTTTCATTTTACTCCCGCCGTCACTGAAATTAATGACCTTGAACTGATTGATTCATATAGTTGTTGTGACGCACACGCAAAGATTCATTATACAAACTATATAGTTTTACACTGCATAATATGCCATAATGTTACTATGGCACCCAAGCCACTATGGTACCCAAGAATATTTTGTTTTTGTTACCTTATTAATTTTTAGAAATTAACACTTTTAAGTTTGATTTCTTAATTTTTGTTTAATTTTTAAATTAGTTTAATTTCGGCGTTTTCTTTGCTTGTTTTTCAATAAACATATTAGTATCCATGAATTATCTTTTATTTTTATTTTATTATTTATTTATTAATAGTTAACAACTCGTTAACTATTTTTCGTTTCTTTGCATTTTCTGAGAACATTTATCATAGTAATGTATATTTTTTTACACCATCAGAAAGTAGATATTTCAACGAACAAAAAGCCCACAGACTTTTAATAAAGCAGATATTTTGACGCGAGAATTTTCGATTGAAAATTAGGGTACTTTTTCGATATTAAATCAAAAGGTGAAAAAATAAATATTTTAAATCAAAAAACTTACAGTGTGTTTGGGACATAAAAATGTAAGTTTTCACCAAATTTTCTAAAAATTTTTTTTTGTAAAAGAAATAAAAAACCAAAAACTTGGTTATTTCAATTTTTCACATAAATTTTGAGGTTATGTGAAAAAAGTGTAAATACGAAAGTTGTAGATATTTTTATTACCTACAACTTTGCCACTTAACTTTTTTCCATAGGACTTCTAGTTTTGTAGCAAGTAGAACTTTTTTTCGTCGGTTTACTAAGAACAGTCGGTAAATCCAAAACATTTTCCCAGCTGTCAATTGGCAGCCGTTACCGGTCAACCAGCCACAATGATAGATTTAACCTTGGAACATTGAAAATTGGAGTAATTTTTCCATTATGACCAAGGAAGCCGGAGAATTAATGGGAAATTTTGGGACATTTGTGAATTATTAAAGAACATCATATCCAAATTGCAGCTGATTATATCATAATCAGCTTCATTTTCACTATCATTATATATTGCTATTTTAGTACATACTTAATACACTCGTGGACACAAAACACCCTCAATTTTAAGGTAGGTAATTTTTTTTACAATATAACTTATGTAACTAATTAAAGAGTAACAAGATATTGTTAGGACCCGTATGTAGTGTGTACACAAATTTCACATTGTACTTTCTAGAGCAAAACTGCAATTTAGAATTTTTTCTCCTGACCTATCCTTTACCATCTTGAAGGTGTCCAGATTTGTGTCCACCAGTGCTAAAGATATTAAAATACATACTACTTCAATTTTCCTCTTCTTTAATGGCTTTCCCGGACTAAGACCAGTTACATGATACTCATGTAAATCTTTTCTTTTAACAGGCCGTCTAGATGAACTTTCTTTTCTTAAAGTTTTCCTATTAATTAGAAGATTTTCAATAGATTCCTTAATTGTCCTTATCCACGTTTTGGTCTCGCATAATTGGTCATGGTACACAACAACTTCTTCCTCTTCACAGATGATTTTAAAGCATCCTTTATCCAAAATCTCCAAGACTTTACATTTACTTAAGGGAAATATACCTACACACTTTAATGAATTCAATTTTGGTGTATTCTGCTTCATTTTACTGAACACAATTATGTCGTTCATAAGAACAACATAGAGCTTTTCACTATGGACTTTCGTATTTGAGATTTTCATTAGAATGCCCTCTTTTATTAATTTCCTGCCGGGTGTAATTATATTCGGTTCACCACTACGTAAACATCTTTGAAATTCTAATAAACACTGTATATTTTCTTGCTCTTCAACTACATTATTAATGTGTTCTGCTGCATTCTCGACTTTTTCCAAACATTCTAGAAATAGATCATAAATAAATAACTTCTGATGCATACATTTTATATTATGATTAATTAAGTACATTACTGCCAAAATAACTAATAAAATACAATCCATGATCTAAAATATTGTAGGGCAAAGGAAACACAATGACTTATTATACCAGTCATTGAGTGTATACAAAAGTACACAAGGCAGGGTGTTCGGCTGATATCATGTAATCATGTTACAAATCTAATAAATATATTCAAGTCTTTTGGTCTCTTAGTCTCTCACCTACAAAATCTATAAAATTAACATTTTTTATCAGACCTTCACTATCAGCCGACACTTTTATATAAGACCACTTACATATTCACTTAAACGAAATATCAAGAACATAGTTAATAACAAGCGTGTTAGTTAGAGACTGAAATGGAGAGGGGGATATGGAATTAAATAATCATCTCTACCAACCAAACTGAAGGTTCGTATACTGGGTTTTCAAACTTAAGCCGGTACTTAAGCAGTGAGTATACACGTTTTGAGCAGTGAAAGGGTTGATGAAATATTAAAGCTACATATTCTTTCTGAGCTTTTCCTCCTAGCGTAGGAAATGTCATACTACTGTGCTATGGCCATAACTAATAATATACCTACCCAAGCGCAGTCGAACTTGTAACACCTGAAATTCCTAGAAGCAAACATATTTAAAATACATACCGGATAAATGTTTGAAGTCTCTATCTGTAGGTCTGGTTAGCTGCAGTAAATTTGTTAATAAAAGTTTATAGCGTGGGACTCGCTGTATTGGTGTTATTAATAATGCTGATAATTTATTTTGCACCTCGGGTCGGGTCTCTTGACTTTCTAAGAATTTAGCAAATTGAGGATTTAGCACTCTTGCATTCTAAAAAAATGGAATATAATTTTAATTTCATAGGAGAGATCTGTAAGAACCTATATCACATACAATGGTTATATAGACATCTGGAGGCATAGATTATTTTACCTGTAAAACTTTTAAACTATTCCTGAATTCATATGCATATGTAGAATAAAGTTTAAGAAATGGCGCAATCCTTGAGAAAGCATTTGAGATGTTCTTAGATCCATGTTCGAACTCACGTAGCAGTTCTTTGTTTATATTATAAATTGTATTAATATTTCCAAAAAGTTTCTCATAATCTTCTGATTTCAGGAGCTTGCGTTCTTTTGTAGGGTTCATAAAAAAGTTTAAAATAGTCTCCAGCTGATGAACATACTTTGCTTCACTGTTTATTATTTCAAAAAGAACTTTATCCCTTTTGCACTTCTGACTGTCTTCTTCTGTTTTCGTTTTTATTTCATCTAGTGCATCAAAAACATGTTTCCGAGTTTTTGAGGTTAGGATATTGCGTTCGTATATTACTCTCTTCAGTTCAAGACTAAATTCTAGTTGAGCTTGAGGAGTAACTGGTTCAAATAATATGCTTGGAGACATGTCTGAAAAGCCCGCATTACGCACATAATTACCCGATAGACATTTTGGGGTATTATTCGAGAAGGAATTCACATTTTCACATTGTTTAACTTTATTAAGATTATGTAGTTGAATCCTGTTATCAATATTCTCCAGTTTCACATAACATGGTGTTGTGCAATTTAAATCTTTTGCTTCGTTTAATGAAGCATCTTTTTCTATTGCCCTCAGGTTTTCTAACTTTACGTAACAGGAAGTAAATAAATGCTTCTCGACATTACCAGATTTTGACTTCATATTGTCAGTGTTGTGTTCACTTTCTGGAGAAATGGGCTGAAGAACTCTACATCCTCGAGAATCTTTTATTGTGGTAATCACATCCAACTTGTTTTTGTTTACCATAATGATATAGATATCATCTCCTTGGGTACTAAACTACTAACTGCTATAAACTTTCATGGATTTCTAAAGAACATTGAAACTAAATCAGAAATTAATTAAAATTCAGGAAACCTAAAATTTATTTTCACTGTAATTTACAAATCACAACTGCACATTTTTAACGTCTTCAAAATATCGTTACATTCGTACCTACAAACCACGAAACACTCAACTTTTTATTCAAACTTGAACCAGGGAACACTTGAACGTACAAACTTTTTCACTGTAAGTTGTCAGTACTGTTACAATTATTTGTGTCTACCTGTCTACCTGGAGTAACATCATAGAAATATATTTCTATGAGTACACATCACAGAGTACACTACTGCACAGAACACGAAACTACCGGTCGGGTTGACTGCAAGAACCACAAATATAATTATACGCAAGAACCCAAGGATTTTACCGTTGCTTGGTTTACTTAAAATCGCCAAGAATTATGGCTCTTATACCACGTGCATATGCACTGTGTAGTTCGAACTAACATGCGTCAAATTAGGTACCTTTTACCAAATGATAATAGACAGGGAGGATAGCTTATCTGCCTCGATTCGTTAGACAAATCTGAAATAAGACACAGTTCGTGACGTCGACCGCAATGCTCGGCTGACATCATTTTGCGATGACGTCGATTTCAAACAAGGATTACAGACTAACATGATTGCTTATCGGCCATGTGTTGTTAGACAAGATCTGACGTCAGCGGTTAAGTTCGGTCGGCATCCTTTTGCGCCAACGGTCGATTCCAAATTGATGCTTGTCAGATAACACTTCTCTGTAGGCACGATGTTAATGTACAAATGACACACTACACAAACGCCAGGAAATACACCGGTGGGGCAATGAACCTACGCCGTACGTATCCGCTGACGTCAAAAGCGTGGTGGGGGCCTACGAGATTCGTCTAACGTAGCGCTTATGGGGATAAGCAATCCTGTTTAGTCTATAATCGTTGGATTTCAAATAGATACATTATTGTAGGTGGTTAAGGTGATTAATGTGATTATATCGATAACGGTAATCTATGTTTATATTATTTATTACATTGTATTGGATGGATGGATGGATGTTCACCGATTTCGACGTACCCGGTACCGTATCCCGATGTCCACAGCAGAGCAAGGTGAGCATGCAATCAGGCATACACGAAAATAGGCGGACAATTATTACCAATGCCCGAAATTTTAGATTTTGAGAAATTAGCTGTGCTGCTAACTTTAAAATAACTTAGCAGATACTATTGAGTAAAATGGGTTGCTTCGACAGATAAGTGTTGCAAAAATAACACTGCAGCAGTTAGAGCCTAATTAAATGACACGATTTTCCCCGTGCCATTAATTACTAAAATAAAAAATTGTAAAAGTAAAGAAAAACCATCATCGTCACTACTCCAGGAAATAGAGAAATAATACATAGAAAAAACTAGGAGGATTTAATTTTTTAAGTTTACCTCATGTTTTGGGGCCGCTTATTCCGATTATTTTCACTCCAATTTTAATTTTGCTAATTAAAAAAAACTTATGATTATGATAGTATACATTTCAATATGCCCATACCCATCATATTCAAAAGAAGGTAGAGGGTTAAAAGGCGGAATATTGAATTTTTTTCCTGTTAAATCAGATAAAATCTGTATATACCTATATAGTTCAGGCAGTTTACCATTTCACTTCGGAAAATTTATAGTGTACTATAAAATGATGTACACGTACCTTTAAGCTTCCCAAACAATCTATGAAAAGTCCCAAAGATTCCGGTGTATGCATAACGTTTAACAACGGAAAAACGGCGCAAAAAATACCTTTATTTTTTGCCATATCTTCGTTCCCATCGATCCATAAAGAAGAAAGAGCGCAAAGTTCTCTACGGAAAAGGTAATACAAAGTTTATCGATAGCGCTAATAGTTTTTACGTAATTGGGAATTGAAACCGCTAAAAATTTATTTTAGTATTTTAGTGCATGTCGGTATGTAGGATTTTAGTGCATGTAATGATTAAAATATAGTTTTCTGTGCATTATCTTCCCATTTTTACATTTTTTAAATAGTCACTATCCCTGGTTCCAAAATAGTGTGGAGTGATTCATCACCAGCATATGGATGGCTCAGGGAGATAAAGGGCTAAGGGAACGAAATTCCATAGGCGTGTCATTTTAGAGGGGGCATAATAAAAAAAATTAAATAAAATATCCAAGTTATTAACATTGTTTTTAAGTGTACTTATGATGTTTTTCTTATTATCTTAAGAATATTCCTTCGTATACATTTTTGTCCATTTTAAGTTCTCCTCCTGTCAAATTCGGTCGCTTACGATTGGAATTATTGGTTTTAGAACCACTACTACTCGCATTCGTCGTTACCATCGCATAAAAACACTAAACACTCGCGTATAACACAATATTATAATTAATTTATATCGCGAATCAACCGTACGTAAGGCACAATGAAACGGCACTGTCGATGTCGCGCCAAAACATACATGCATGAAACAGCGCATGCGTAAATATATCAAAGGAAATCTCGCGTCTATACCTCTGACCAATGAAATTTAATTTAATTTAGAACCGCCTAAAACTCACCAATGAGAGCCGGTTACTAATGACCCGGGTACTAATGAGTTCTGCCCAGGATTTCTATAGAGTGTACACAAATTTGCACACTACGAAGTTCTGTGATCCATTGCAAATATGCAGACCGTTCAATTGTGATGGTGGTGTGATATTATGTATGAATCACTCCACACTATTTCGGAACCAGGGTAAAGGGGATGAAAAATGGTATATTTCAGTGAACAAAATTTATTAATTATTTAGATTATTGACTTAATATTAATAATGAGTACAAAAGTTAGATTTGCTAATGTAACTCAGTTTTCACTTATTTTCTGACATTTTCTTCTTATCACTCCTCGATTTATTTTTCATTCTAGATGATCCCATTTTTTCGTCCAGTTCCTGTAGTAATAAATAAGCATGGATTTATCACCAATTTTCATTATTATTATTCCGACTCCGTAATTGGGACTTTGTGCTCTGTTGAGTTGTGCAAATAAAATAAAGTCAAATAAATAATTTCTAACAATTTTATTAAAACCAGCAAAATATTTAATTTACAAATTTTTCTTCGATGTATCTTTGGTAGGCCTTCACTCCCTCCCAAGTTTCTTGTGCGATGGGCAGAATTCTTGTACCTACGGGATCAAACCCCGAAGAGCCACCACCTGGCAACTCAATAGTATACGACAACTGAATACCAGCAACTCCTTTAGCATAATCGTCACTACCACCAGCCGCAGCGTATAGAACGTTGGTAGACGTTCCTACTGTATAAGCTGTTCCAGAAACAGCTTGGATCGCTGTGTTAACAAGTTCTCCAAGAGTATGTAGCTCAGTATGATCGACAGGGAGAGCATCGGTGTAGCCCCATGGATACAAGATGTACTGACCGTAACTGTGGAAGGTCAGATATAACTTAATTTCACCTCTGTGTGCAAGTAGATAATCTCTCAAAGCAGATGTTTCATTTCCAGAGAAAGGTGTTGGCCCAGCGTAAATATCGGAACACTGTTGATCGCTCGCACCATTTAGCATCCAGTAGTAATCGAAGTTCCTGTTTGCATCAACACCGTAGCATTGGCTATTTGGAGTTCGGGTTTTTCTCCAAAGCCGGGTCTACATTCATAAAATTATCATAATTATTAATATTATTATGTATTAAGTAGATAAGTGCATACATATACTTATACCAATAAGTGTAAGTAAATGTAGTGTAAGTGAAGCCAAAATTATTTGTATTTCTTGCAGAGGTTCAATAATTATATTTTGTCCACCAAAATATTTGCTCTTAAACAAGGCTCTTTAAAGATGCTTTTTAAAAACTTGACGACGAAGTAAATCATATATTTATTTGCTAAAATGCAACTAAAAATAATTCTAATGCGCCACGTGACGTGATACAAATGGTTTCTGTAAATGATACCGTAAAAACTTGGGGCATTACAGGTTACTTGCGACAAATGGTATTTAGTTCAAATTTAATTACCTGCAATATCTACTAAGCAGTAGCGGAACTGACACAATTTATAGTTGCTTAGCATAGCCATCGCGATTAAAAATGTGATTTTGTAATTGCACCACAAATTTTCCGAGGTGTTATAATAAAACTATAAACCCCCAAAAAATTATTTTGCCAAAAACTCGAAAACAAAAGGTGATTAAACGAAACTAATCGGTGGTCCAACGATGGTCAAACGAATTAGCCATTTCCCCTCCCTGCCCCCGTGCCCCCCATTTTCGGGGCTAACTGCACGGATGTCCATTTAATGGAGATACTAATCTAAACGCAAACAAATAACGAAAATATATACCTCGGTATGTGTAAATTCATATCCATCGGGGTTTATGGTGGGAACAACAACCCAGTCGACATTTTGGTATAGAGCAGCATTTCCTGGATTTTCAGCGAGTTGATGGATTATGTACAGAACGGTTGATGGAGCAATCCATTCTCTAGCATGAATACCGGCGTCGATAAATATCGTTGGTTTATTTGCACCTCCACTTGAAATTCTAAGACCGATCAGATATCTACCTTCATACGACTTACCAATTATTTCGATTCTAGCGATGTCGGGATAACTTTCGGCAAGTGCTTCAAGGTACGCTTTGATCTGTAATGAGTCCATATATGTAGTTAAATAATTACGATTCAAGTATGCAAGGTGCAAACATTGTTTTTTGCACCTCGTATATATCGCATATTGCAGTTTATACGAGCGCTACAACTTTGCTGCTCATAACTCTTGTCGTAAATGTAAGGGTTATCGATTGAGGGGTTGGGCAAACTCTTTCGGGGCAATAATTTTTTAAATTAAATAACTCATTTTCAACGGGTTTTGACTAATTTTGCCATTCTGTGATCAATTGCTGTAAGCACTGAACGTCATTCTTAACGACGAATGTATTTTTAGTTTTAATGACACCAATGAGAATAACGAAGAGGATACCGAAAAAAGAGCACGGAGAAGAAAGAGCATGCAGAAATTGAGACGAAAATCTACAACACCGATTCGAAGATCACAGTAATTAATCAGAGAGTAGAAGAAACGAGAGAATCGTGGAATATATTGCCTATTGGGGACCAAAAATAAAATAAACTGGATATAATAATATATTTACTGGATATACCTAATACTTACATCATCATATCTCATGAATTCAGTGAAGCTTACTTCACCCCTAGTTACCGACCTGAACGTTATCTGTCGAAGACGTTCTTCTCGAATTGTCCTGGAAGCAGTAATAACTATTTAGTAGTTGCCATAAAAAAAGCAACAAAGAAAAATGTATTAGATCTCTTTTCCTTACCTCTCCACATTTTCAATGAGAACACTTTGATCAATTTGTTGAAGATTCAGATCACGTTCAAAAGCTTGTTGAGCAACTGGTGCGACCATAACGGCAATTGAAGCATTGAGAAAACGAGGACGAGACCAAAAGTCGAAATATTCGTTATATTTGTAATTATTTATAAAAATGGCATCCTCTTCAGTTCTGGGAGTAATTTGGTAGACTTTGTACCTGAAAAAATAACGAACATTGACGTTATGCCTTCTTCTATAATAGTTCTCTCTATGAGTGTCCGACATTAGGTTGATACAGTATTATATTTCAATTAATATATTTGATAACTCAGAATATTTTAATACGTGGAAAATTAGTATTAATTAATAATCAAGCCAAATTATGTTTTTATCAGGAAAGTTTTGGGGTAGTTTTGATTTCTTCTATTCTATATGTTATTTGGGTTATTTATATGTCTTCAGTTCCAGCCGTTACTTCATTTTTAGGTTTTTAATACCTTTAAAATTATCTTCACTGGACACACATAAAATATTAATAATATTATCAAACCCATGATTTTTGCCAATATTCTCCGGGTTGGATTGTATGAAACATTTGAAAAGTATCGCGAAAAGCCATCCAGTACAAATTGAGGGGTTTTATATGTTGTTATCCCAAAAAAACGTAGCCACGGATTCTGGTTTTATGTCGTTTATATCCAAATGACCAAAATTCGCTTGATATCATCAAGAAAAATCACATCTGTTTCTACCAATTACCGATCATAATTAACTGCTTCCTCGGCAAAGACCAGGTCCAAGCACACAAGCAACAATCCGGTAACAACTGATGATTTCATTATATTCGCGACCACTGAAAAATTGTGGCCTTTTTGTGTGTCTTTTATATGAAATTCTTACTTTAAAATACATAATATGTTATCGGACTTCCAAGCAAATAACGATTGTTATCGTTATTGTTTCCTTCAATGCATTTTATTTTACCACATCAGGTCAAGTGCCTACTTGACTTCAAATAAATGTGATTAATAATAATTGTAAACATAATTTTACCGATAGGTAGGTATATAAATATATAGGTATATAAAAATATATATCATAGATCAATTTTTTTTGTAGACTCTAGGATTATTTTAGTTCTATAGCGTGTGTATGCACTTATTTTTAGTGCCTACATATATATTTTTAGTACTTATATTTTTTATTATCATTTTGCGTCTAGATATTTCACGATTTATACATTTGGTGTTTTACTGGCTTGACCTTGACATGTTTTTTTATGACAGTTACGGTCAGGTGATTTAAAATTCTTTTACATCGTATTATGATCTTATCGAAAACGTGTACTTTTACCCCGTTTGTGTAAAATTGAAAATTGTGTCAAAGGAGACCAGTAGCGGCTCGTGCCATATAAATATAGGGGTTGCAACTTATACCTAGATATTATTTGCAAGGGGGCTGGCCAGCGGTGTAAAAAGATGCATATACTATACAACTCGTCCTCGATATGGACTCGTCCTTTCCTTTTAAGGCGAGCTCGAAAATTGTATAATGACGTATAAGGTGGTCGACGTAAGATAGTCAAATAAATACCGTATCCCAAAATCCGTAAATATCAGAAAATTAAGAAAAACTTAAAAGTTGTTCAGTAACTAATGAATTTTTATTCTCTTATATTTTTTAAATTACAGGGTGGCCCATAAAATCGGGGCTTTATAAATATACATTTTTTTATATGAAACATTCTACATTTTGTTGCGGATATTGATTCTATTTGTAAATGTAAGTATCTTTTTGTAACAGAGATATGAAAAATTTTGAGCAGTTTTTGAGTTAATTCAACTTAAAAATCAAAAAAAAAGTTTTTTTAAATGTCCCAATAAATTCACTTGTTATTGATAAAATCGTTTGAAACCTTGTTTGAATATAAACAAAGGTTCATCCGCTACGGTATATTTTCAGCGGATAACATTTGTAATGTTAACTTTTCAGTAGTTACTAAGATCCAGATTAAAAGTTTAGCACACCAGATTTAAAGTTAAATCAAACGTATATGAAAAAAAAGAAGATAGGTAGGTAGGTACGCAGGCAGACTTTAAATCGGCATTTTACTAGAAGTCGCAACTTTCACAACTAAGATGTTATTATTACAATGAATAATGGGACCTAATCACAAATCTTTAATATAATAATTAACACAAAACATTATAATTTGTAACAATTTTATTAAAATCAAAAAATATTTAATTAACAAATTTATTTTCGATGTATCTTTGGTAAGCTTTCACTCCCTCCCAAGTTTCTTGCACTATAGGCAGGATTCTTGTAGCTACGGGATCGAACCCGGAAGAGCCACCACCTGGCAACTCAATGGTGTACGACAGGTCAATACCAACGGCTCCTTTAGCATAATCGTCACTACCACCAGCTGCGGCATATAAAACATTTGTAGATGTTCCTATTGTATAAGCTGTTCCGGCAACTGATCGGATTGCAGCGTCAACAAGTTCTCCAAGAGCATAGAGCTCAGCATTGTCATTAGGGAGAGCAGTGGTATAGCCCCATGGATACAATAGATACTGACCGTAACTATGGAAGGTAAGATATAACTTAATTTCATCCCTGTGTGCAACAAGATAATCTCTCAAAGCGGATGTCTCACTTTCAGAGAAAGCTGTTGGCCCAGCGTAAATTTCGGAGCACTGCAAGTTGCTAGCACCAGTTAGCATCCAGTAGTAATCAAAGTTTCTGTTGGGATCAACACCGAAGCATAGGGTGTTTGGAGTTCGGGTT
Source organism: Tetropium fuscum (assembly GCA_964058915.1). NCBI lineage: Eukaryota > Metazoa > Arthropoda > Insecta > Coleoptera > Cerambycidae > Tetropium > Tetropium fuscum. Next base: position 368,666 of record CAXKVY010000186.1, on the reverse strand, counting down.
TTTCTCCAAAGTCGGGTCTAGAATCACAATATTATTATAATAAATAAATAAGATGAATGTATACAAAATTATTTAACTGAAACCACTGTTCTAATTCTTATAATCAGAGCTATGTTCCGTTTATACGCTTCTTTAGTGACTATATAGGGGCGCTCCGTGGGTTTCGAGATTAAATGAAAGCCCGGTATATACCGGGTGTCAACGAGATCACTTTCCAAATGCTGCCATTTCCTTATAGGTCAACTGATTGCTATGAAACTTGGCGTGAATCACATGTTATCAAGACGACAATTTCTACTTTTCAAGTTTATTCAAGTACGACTTCCGGTGTCACCGGAATAGTTAGGGATACCTATTGGTTTTTATATGGGATACCCTGTATATTATTACGTTTTGGAATCTAAAGATTATTTTGCGTATGGATGTATTAATTTAATGAATTTTAACGGTATTATCAACCTTTTGCAGCCAATTTTAATAATCAATCTAGTGTGCTGTGATGCACCTAAAATTGTTCTTATAGTCGTAAATAATGGAAGAAGTGTGTAAATTGAAAAAAATATTTTTTTCGAAATTACTGATCTATGTTATATATTTTCAAATGGAAGTATATCACTTTCATACTACAGCTAAATATATTTTTTTAATACGAATCTAACGATGTATAACAACACGATATTTGCCAACGCTTTTGTTGCTTTCATTAAGTTTTGTTGCAGTTGCTTTCATTAAGTGAGCATGTCGATATTTTAATAATTTATAGACAATGCGCTGCAGAAGCTGACAAAAAGCTAGACCAAAACGCTGCAGAAGCTGAATATGTCTATCAAGAAGAATATCCTAATCGACGTTACCATTCATCGAGGTAATACATAATCTTCTTAAATTAGAGAGATGCGTGAAGAACCTCATGTGCAACAAGACAAGTTTATTATCAGAGAAGCGGTGACAGCATTTTTAGCATTCGTGAATCTGCATCCCACAGCATCCACAGGGGAAATCGGTCAAAAACAAAAACCACTAATTAACATACTTTGGATGTCCATTAATCGACGTAATATGGATGTCCAATGTTGTGACATATGAACCTTAAGCGGTCGTCCATGGGACGTCCATAGAAATAAATATGGACGTCCTGTGGATGTCCATGAACTAACGTCCAATAGTATCATTTGGTACTATCTGGGATTTATCTAAGCCTATTTCCATAAGTTATTATGGCGTTAATTATGGAGTATTATGGAGTAAATATGGCCCCCGGGTCGGCATTTGTGGGTCAAACGAATGTTGTACTGTGTTTATCGACTGCTCTAGCCACGCTATAGCAGTTGCGCTTCCTAACAGTGAAGTTACAAATTTGAAAGATGAATAGAAACATAGAAACTGAGTTAGTGCAAAGAACCAGATTTTGTAACGTAATTTTCATAATATTACGTTTGCAATATCGGGGTAGTAATACTTTTAAGACTTCTTTAGCTATATTTATATCGTTACGAAAAATACTCACAGACGTGTGCGTAAATTCATATCCATCCGGATTTAAGGTGGGAACAACAACCCAATCGACATTTCGGTATAGAGCAGCATTTCCTGGATTTTCAACGAGTTGGTTGATTATATACAAAGCGGTAGGTGGAGCAATCCATTCTCTGGCATGAATACCGGCATCCACAAATATCGTTGGTTTTCTCGCACCACCACTTGAAATCCTAAGACCGATCAGATCTCTGCCTTCGTATGACTGGCCAAGTATTTCAACGGTGGCGATGGACGGATACCTTGTGGCAAGTGTTTCAAGATATGCTTTGATCTGTAATTTGTTCATAGTTCTATAGTTCACATTAGATAATTCATGTACATAATAGTTATTATGACTAAACTTTTTCCTTTCGCAATTTAACTCGAAAAGCTGTGAACTGTAAATAAAAAAATGGGTACTTTATAAGAATTTTGAATATTAGTATCAAGAAAAAGAAGCGAAAAATGTTTGTGAAAATATTTTCTTAGCGCACTTCAATAACCAAAGCATCTACAAAATGGACTACGTACTCAATGTCAAAGGCAGAACTAAATCTCAACAGAAACACTGACATCTAAAAATATGCCATGTTATTAGAATTGCCATGTTATTAGAATGAAGATAATATCACGCCAAGAAATTTATGATACTTTACTGACAACAGAGAACTTTTATTAGGAATGCTAATGACGGGTATTGTCGGAAAGTTTTTACTTTTCAAGGTTTGGTTTTCTCTCACTGTATATGAAACTTGATAGTTTTTAATATATTGAATATTTTACTTTAGTTACCGTAATAGTTAACTGGCAACTCCCAGCCAGTGCTAGTAGAAAAGCGGAACTGTGTGTCATGCACGTATCATGCATTTGAGGGATGTTGGATGAAGGATATTTTTTTAGAGTTTTACCATACAATTTTTTTATTGCGTAGAATAATAATTGTTTCAACAAGCAATGCCTATACCTATGTCTGAGCCAAAAAAAGTTATAGACAAAAAAGCAAAATTTTGCAGAAAATAGAAGTTTTGGCTCTTTTTTTTATTTCAACCTTTCTGGCATAAAAAAATGTTTAAATTTTTTTTAAATAAATCATTTCGATGGGAAATGAAATGCTCTACAAAAAGTTTCAGTTTGAGAGATATATTGAAACAAACTAAAAAGGGTACATTTTACCCCTATCTCTAATTTTAACCCTCTAACTTAATAGCACTCTGCGGTTTTTTCTTCTTAAATGACCCATTGACCGATTCCTACAATAAAAACCCAGAAAAAAAATTTAAAATGGCATATTAGACAGTAACAGACAGCATGCGTTGAAAATGATAAATTTACTGACGCTTGTAGAAAAAATATTTTTGTCCTGTACCCAGCAAAGAACATTTCAAGTCTAGGTCACCAACAGTAAAATTCTAAATATAATACTTACATCATCATATCGCATGAATTCAGTGAAGCTGACCTCACCCCTGGTTACCCTCTTGGACATTCTTTGACGGAAATTTTCTTCTTGAACTGTGCTGAAAACAGTAATTTCTACTTAGTAATTACCATTGTCCAAGACTTGGAAATAAAAATATATTATAGCCGTTCCCCTTACCTCTCCACATTTTCGATAAGAATATTATGTTCCATTTTTTGAAGATTCAAATCATATTCGAATGCTTGTTGAGCAACTGGCGAGACCATAACATCAAACGAGGCATTGAGAAATCGTGGTTCAGACCAAAAGTCGAAATATTCATTATCCCTGTAATTGTTTATGAAAAGAGCATCTTCTTCAGTTTTAGGAGTAATTTGGTATACCTTGTACCTGGAGAAATAATAAACATTGAACGATTTGCTCAACTATGCTCTTTCGTAAGAGTGCCTGGCAGTGGCGGCTCGTGGGCTTAATAGTGGGTGAAGCGGAGCTTCAACAATTTTATCCATGTCTAGAAATCTTGTATCAATTTTCTTGAAGATTTCTTTGGCCGTTTTTCGTCCATCACGATAATTAGTTGGTACTGACACCCTTTTACTGACTAAATCAAATAATTTTTGAAAAAATGTCTCATTTCTTTTTGCGTTTAAAAGCTGTTGGGTATTCCTAATTTGTTTTATACAAAGATTAATATTTAGTGAGAGTTTCTGTAATATATCAAAAAGAATATCAGTGATTTCGAAAATGCCGCTAAAAATAGCAGTTAAAAAAGCGAATTCAAAATTATTGAGATGATTTAAGAAGCCCACGCTTTGAGTTATTGAACTTTGATCCGAAGTTCGATCATCTTTAATTTCGGTAAATACTTGTTTTAAGCCGTCCCATTCATTATTAATAACGTTTACAATCTTAGAATTTGATGTCCATCGCGTTGTAACCGACGTGGGTATCCTTTTTTTATTATTGTGTCAGCTACTTGAGTTCTTTTTGTAGAATGATGAAAAAAAGAGGGAAAACTATTTATATTTGCGAAAAAAATACGGCATTGTGGTATAGTACTGCAACTTTGTTGAAGCAGTAAATTAATACGGTGGGCTGCACAGTGTACAAAAACGGCTTATGGAGCTTAAATTTTTATTTTTGCTTGCAGACCATTTAAATGCCCTGACATGACACTAGCGCCGTCAAAACACTGGCCCACTAATTTTGAACGGTAATCGTATGTTTCCATTCGATTTGTAACCAAATCGAAAAGGGCATCCGCTGTTTGGTCAGTACTAACATCAAAGAAGCCCAAAAACCGTTCAACTAACTTTCCTGCACTACTAACATTTCTAATAATTATGCTGCACTGAGATTTCTGAAGAATGTCTGTTGAGTCGTCCACTTGAATAGAAAAAAAATTGCAGTCTTTTATTTTGCCATCTATATGTTCATCGAAGTAATCCGAAATACACTCTATTAACTCGTTTTAATTTGTTTTTGAATTTGTAGAAAAAATAGAAGATATCTTTCTGTAGTGCTCTTTAATGTCGACATTGCTTATTGATATATAAGAGTCTAGAAGTTCCTTAAAATTCCCACGATTTTATGAAGAATCAGATTCATTATGCCCCCGAAATGCCAACTCTTGTTTGCCTAAATAAACAGTGGCACGAATAGGTAACTGCATAAACCTTCAATTTAAAAGGACATTGTCATTAAAATTTTTAGATACAACCTGGAATTTTCCTTTAAAGCGTCTTCAATTGTACTGAGGTTTTTCTTTAATTTTACTAGCGATAATGCACAGTGAATCTGATCCGAAGAACCTTCATGCCTACTACAACCCCTTGTCACGTTGCCAAAATTATTAAAACCTTCTTTATTCCATACACTTGATTTTACACCTACAGTCAAACAGGGCATACAAAATAGTTTTTTTAAATAAACACTTCCACACAACCACTTATAATCAGAATACCACTGATTTCGAAACCTACGAACAAAAACTCTGTCTTTTGATTTTCCTTGTTTTTCTATATCAAGAAAAGGTATATCAGGTCCCTCCGTATTTAAAAAGTCTCTTTTATCTTCGTTTTTCCACCTGGAAAAGGGCGTTTCTAACAAGATGCAAATTGGGTCGTACAACGGAAACATTTCTAAAATAATGCGCGACGCGATGCAAATTTGCCTTCGTGCTTCCGAACGTCCGAACGAAAACTGAATTTAATTTATTCATGCGTACGTATTAGTACGTAACCTTCCGCAGCGGTATTGCCGGGCCGCGCCATTCTCTAATTAGTTCACGTATCTACCGTGCCCGCTTGGCCCGTTGTCATAGCTACCGTCGTAAACAGATTTATTAATTGCAGCGCGATTATGGATGCCGCTGATAGCGCTTCCAGCAGGCCTGTAGATGATAGCCTCTCGGCTCTCGCCGCTCCCATTCTTATGAAAAGGTAGGTTCAGCCAACTACGTTTTAGCAATGGTTTTAGTTTTTAGTTATTATTGCTTTATAAGTAAGGCATTAATTTTGATGATTAATTTTATAAGAAATTAGGTAAATTATATGTTTTTCTATAAAAATATAGGTTGTTTTTATATAAAATAGAAGTGTAAAATAGAAATTTTTATTAATTTAAAAAGACCTAGTTTTGTTTTTAAGTTGAAAATTGTAGGTGACGCGGCGCATCACCCGCATCACCTGACGAGCCGCCACTGGTGCCTGGACTTATAAATAATAAAACAACTACACTAATTTGCTAATTTAACCGAATTTATAGCAGCTCTGATAAAAAAGAGTTAGCAATAATACCGACTTTATTTTGAACAGGCTGTTCAAATGTTTTGTTGCGTGATAAAAATAAATGATTATCACCAATTTTTGATTGTACTCGTACTGTTTTAATTATATATAATGTATAATAAATACTACCTGATAAAAAATGAGAAGTGTAAGATTCAGAAAACTTAATGATATTACCAGACAGATTTAAAATTGGTGTGAGAAATATAACAATTTTATAGTAGGTTCATATGTAAATACTAAAAAGAATGTACAAGCTGATCAGGAGTCTCATACAAAGATTCAAACAGAATTTGAATCATTAGAAACGGCATACCAAGAGTTAAGGTAGCAAGTGTAATAAGCAATAAACATATTAAAACAGTACGAATCCTCCTTGCGAGTGGTGGTTTTTTACTCATCAACATTGGGACCCATGTTCGACTTTGAAAATATTATTACCTATAGCTGGTAAATCATTTTCTACTTTAAACACCCACAAATCAGGCCTAATGTTGGTAATTTCAGTTATAGATGAACATAGAAAATTAAAAAAAAGTTTCCCGAAACTAATTTATAATATTAAGCCGTCTAGACTTAGATATATGTCAACTTAGGACCCTGCCCCAGTACACTTGATTTATCTAGATTATACCCCTTAACCGATATATCTATTGCCGATTTAACTAGTAAGTTAGTTACCTTGTTGGATCTAATTACAGCTCATAGAATTCAGACTTTTTCACAGATACGTTTAGGGAATATTTACGTTTAGGAAGTTCGAAAATATCTTTTGGAAATAAAAATATGTGACAGAATTAAAACTTCTGGCCCAAAACGCTTTCAACCACTGCTCCAAATCCAAGTTTATGTTTAGCATCAGTGATTGATGTTTAGCATCAGTGCACTTTTGACTCTCGTCCTCAAGGAGTAAATCAATTAATTTTAACATAATATAAGAAACCTATCCATCCAGCATCCACCCAGAGGATTAGTATGTGGATTGAAATAGCCTTGATAGCGGGGGATATAAATATATATACCACCCGTTCTTGGAGTTACATACTTTATAATATATTTATAGTGCAGATAATTATTTTATAACCAAATCAAAATATATTATAATTACAATCATAAGGAATAGTATTTTGATTTTTTTTTTGTTACTTTTGTGGTTCAAAATCCGCTGTGTAGTATTAAGCCCCGATATTAATTTTTCTCTAAAACCATCGTAGTTGTAAGGCATTTGTCTTTACCAGCATTATCCAACTTCGACAATCGACATTTGTGAGATTAGGGCTGGATATAGGGAAAAAATGTATAAAACATAAATGATTTCATAGCAAATATATTTTATATTATATTAATATATTTTATATTCTATTTAATCGTTTTCATCGTCAGAGTAACAGTCTTTGCGAAAAATCAGAACACGGGCGCCAGGTCACGTAAGAGGGTGGTTTGTTAAGCAAAATGGGATGCAACATCATGAAAGGTGGGAATTCTTTTGATATATATTTGGATGTCTATTAAGAGCCTGCACCCAAATTTTTAAACCTTATAAATTATTTCTCCTATTTGCCATTTTAACTGCTAATTTATTGTGAATAATTAATTAAAACCATAAACATAAACACTATTATAAACAGTCTCACGAATAGAACAGGTAGGTAATGAGGTATTAATTGTATTTACCCGTCATAACGAACCCGCTCCTCAGCGAGGGCTAGGCCCACAAACACCAGTACAAATGCTAGCGATAGTTTCATTGTCTCTAACACAACACCACTGCAAGAATAATGTAACCATGCTATTTTTATATGAATGTTTCAATATAATCATGTTATCAGGTATTAATTCTTCAGAACAATTAATATTACTATTTCATGTTAGGCGATGGATCCAGCAGACGTTTAAATAATCTTATTGACATTTAAATCGAATCCAAAATTTGTAGTACTTATTCAAATGTCACACACTTTATATCTAATGATTGATCGTATAATGTTTGGGATTATCTCGATAAAACTGATGTTTTTTTTAATAATGCACATAATAAATATAATGTATATACCACGAAATGTAGAGCTAATGATTATGCCAGTATTATGAGTGGTAATTTGAAATGGGACGGAAACTGCAAAGTTTTAGTCCCTGACTGATTGAAAAATATTATTATAAATTAAGTAGATAGAGACTATTAAAAAGGCAATGTGCAACTGAAAGTGCAATATCCCTGAAACATATACCACATTATTTATCTACAAAAGTAAGCCTTGTATAAATAAGTTTACTTATTTATAATAAGTTTACTTGATTTAATACAGCAGATGTGGTTGAATGATTATCCTAAAGATAATCTATTATCTTAGCTCGATACACCATCAGTAGGATGGTAATGAAAGGAGTAAATGCGCCATGATCATGAGCCATGATCATGACACATTTACTCCTCTCATTATGGCATGTATCGAGAGCGCAAAATGATAATCATCAAAGGTCAAAGGTCATTGACCATGACCGAATGTAGTCTAGACGCCAGATGTTTAAGTCAATGACCTTTGACCTGTATCAATAAATGTTTTGATGGTCCAAGAGTCCTTTATATACCCAATGGTTTGTTTTTCTAACAACGTTGTTTAGAATATTATTTGATAAAAATTTTGCTAAATTATAAAATGGACTTGAAACAATAGGTCCTAATGAAATATTTGGTTTATGTAGTTTTGGTAGACCATAAAATTTAGGGGCAAGATAATTATTAATTTTTTAAGTATTAGCTATATCTTTTGTGATATATTTTTTAGTTTACCATTTGTCTATTAAATTATTATTTTCAGTTTGATAAGTTTTTATTGGATTATTTCTCAAACGTTGATATGTTGTATTATCATTTAGCATATGACTAATTTTTTCTTTGTAATCACTTGTGTTCAGGATTACAGTTTTGTTTGATTTATGTGGTTTGAGAATAGTAATTTGTGGGTTAATATTCTTTATTTGTTTTTCTAATTTTTTGTCTACTCATTTTTATTATTTGATTTATTTTTAAAATTATATACTACATTATTAATTTTGGATCTAATTTTAATTTTTGATTAATTTATGATTATTGTGTAATTTTAATTTTTAGCACATTTTGTAAATTTTTGAATCGTGGCCAAAAATTGTGTAAGGGATGAAATTTTTTGTCGATTGATTTTCACCAATGTTTATGGATCCAATTAGCATTAAAAATGGTTGGCAGACATTTTCCCCCATAATTCCGAAAACTAGGTGGCAAAGCATCAAATTTTGGAATTTTTCCAATTTTAAAAGTTGCCTAAAATATATTATGGTAAATAGGATATTGGTACTTTTTCCATCTGCGAAAACAGATTGGAAAAGGTTTTGAAGGGTCTTCACATCTCGGGCAGAAAATTTTAAAAAAATTCTGTAATTTGCCCATAATTTTGGACCTCGTGGACCGAATGCAAAAAAAATAGCACTGGGTTTCTGACGAGTCCTAGAATGTAATTTTTCAGTCGATAGACAGGTTTTACATATCGACCATTCAGAGTGACCTTTTTGTGGTAATAAATTCTACAGATCACCACCAAAAGCTAAACTGAGGGTACCGAGTGGGAGGGGGACCTTCCGCGCCATCTATCAAGCCGACGGACGTTCACGGAATCTCGGACTTTTTACCATTGCAGCTCCTTGGCTATTATGTAACCTATACCTATCAACACTTTCTAATTTGTTGATCTAGTATGTAGGTGATCGGACATTAATAGAACCTAGTTTAAATTGTAACCTATAACTTACTTGTAACAAATATTTACCACATTGTGGATATAAGTGCTTATTTACACTACCAAACAAAACCAAACAATAATAGTAGATAGAGCTACTTGAAATTAATTCAATGCCTATTAAGCAATAATTGCATAATATGTTATTTACAGTTTTCATCAATAATTAGAATGCCCACCTCATTTCGCTTATTGTTCTTCGAAATGTACAGGAAATGGAAACTATTTCTCAATTTCATTCGAAATGCGAGGACAATCTATTTGATTCATCACAATAATTTCCGTCATTTTTCTATTAAATGCGTTCGACGAAAAGCAAACCCTTCAGTGAAAATCTCTATACGTATCCGAGCAGCTATAAATAAAAATTAATGAGTCAAAAATATTAAACAAATGGGATCAACTGTTCATGAAGTTACAGATCACGTATCAGGGTCGCAGTAGCAGCTTTAACATTTAGAGGGGAAATGTCACCCCAGAGCTTTTATTTGGATCCACAGACGCCGAAGACTTACGGCCCTGACATAAAGGTCATTGAGAATTTATTATCATTAGGCGTCATATTTTTGAAATATTGAGATACATTGCGTTATACTGGATATCCACTTTATATTTTAGTACTTTGCAGTTTTCCCAAGCCATCCACATAGTAGGCATATGTATATATAATACATTTATAACTAGTCTGAGCATGAAGATGCTTTGCTTATATACTGGGTGTAACATATTTTATGTTGTTAACTTCAGGATCAATAGTTGATAGAATAATAGGTGTAATCACGTAAATTATCTATTTAGGAGATCTCGAAATCTGCACAATCTGACAACACCGCACCAGATGACGTGGCAACATCGCACTTGGGGTTGCCAGATTCCACCCACAAAAGGCGAAGTCTCTTTCCCACTTTTCCTTTTTGGCACTTTAACAATGAACCTTTTTAAGCAGTCATTGCTGACTTTTCCATTCGATTCATCCAAAAGCCAGCAAAAGGTTGATTTTTTTATTGGTCCTAGCCCATTGACTGCGACAAATTGCTGTTCTTTATTGGGTCTGTCTTAGTTTCAGTAATATTACCGGTATGAATAATTGAGGTAACTTTTCTATGGCCGGCGGAAATTTTGAGGCTGTCGGATTTTTATAATAAATTCCATAATATTTCTGAAATAAATTTTTTCCAATTACAGTAGGAAAATCATGTTTAACTTCATGTTCAATGTTCTAAATATCAGATTCTGACAACTTTTTAAAAGCGAAAAAGTTATCAAAGCCAGTGAATATGAGAATATTTTTAAGGGTTTCAGGTATCAGTATTCCAAAATCATTCTTTACTAGCTCAAAAAAAGTGTTAGCTGGTTCAACCACCTCGGGCTCGATCATCTCTGTAATGTATGCATAAAACACAATTAGATTAAAAACCGAAAGATATTTATAACGTTATACTTACTTTAATATGTAAAGCACATAAATATGAACGAAAGGACAAAACTTCCTTCTGCGCGTCGCCCCTCGGTCACGACTAATGGAGATTGTCGTCAAAAGTAAATTTTATGTAAAAATAACCTGCTAAATAAAATTGTTTTACTGGGGTATACCTCGGCATTCTGTTTGTGAACGCCAGACCCCCCTATCCATCCTACATACTTGATTTTTAAATTTTGTGCTCTTCATCTGGATGTTAGTCTTCACTTGACTCTTTCTCTGCAATTGTTAATAACTGTCTTTTAAGGAAAATAAAGATTTAAGATAAAGTTATTTACCGATCCAACTACCGATTTTTCACTAGTTCATTTATATTATTAAATAAAAGAGAAATTATTATTAAATAAAATATGTAGGATTAAGCCATATCCAAATTTAGTTAATCTTTATTAACTTATCTAACATCACAAAGACAGATATCTATTTCGCAGTAATAAAGATAGATACGTCATTTTGTGCATCTATCCGCCTATCGATCTGCGCTAAAACGCGACTTTATGGAAGAGCCCCCTAATATCATACGGTACGTAATGGACGAAGTTGACATTAAATATTGCAAGATAGGGCATCAAACAAACATTTAAAGCATTTCCCAGGTAGCGCTACGACGTCTTGGCACAGATGAGACGTCGTCAATTTTTACGACGCCAGTTCTAGTACTATTTAGATACAGAGGGCCAAGCAAGGGTCATGAGAAATATGGTTTGCTGGTTTAGGTATTTCAGAAGATCGAATAAATGTCGAAATAGAAACTCTTGGTTATTGAAAGACGTCATCGTTTAAATACATGCATATAGCGATACTCCTGTCTGTAGATACATTCAACAAATGTTTAGTAAAATATAAAATAATATACAGGGTGATTCAAGATTTAATCTTGATAAATCTAGGAATCGATAGAATAGGTTAAAATAGTATTATAGCTTGTAATATAAATTTATTTCCAAGAATGCTCTATTTTGGAAATAGAGGGCGCATAATTTGATTTTTTCTGTTTCATTCCTCATAACTGTTCAACTACTTATCCGTCTTAGTTCCAAATCGGATCAGAAATACTCTCTATGATATTACATATTCTTAAGTGTGAACCCGTTACCACTCTTAGATTGGCATTTAGATGATGCTCCTACTTTTTGAAACTTTTACAAAAACACTAATTTTCATGAAATAAGTGCATACTGCACAGGTTTATTTAGTGTTACATTTTACAGCTTTTCTGTTACTTGTGCTTTGTCGATATTTTGCTTAGTTTTTGAGATATTTATTAAAATTACTGACAATGTAGCCCAGTAACGTTTTAATTTCTTTTGTTTTAATCATAATTAGTTTAATTGTATCATTTTTATTCAGAAAAAATATCAAGAAACTTAAGCATTAATATCTAATAAACCATTTTTAAAAATAAAAAAAATATAGCAAAAAATAAAACAAAATTATAAAAATTTAACAAAACACAGCAAAAGATATACCCATCAAGAACCGTGAACGTGAAAAGATTTATGAATATTTTAACAAAATACAGAAAAATTACAATAAATATTCAAAGTGCATTCCACCAACCACGATATACTTTTGACATCGATGAATTAGTGTATCGTCCAGGTATTAATTGAATTGGATTGTTTTTTATTTCATCACAAGTGTTCCTTATCCTTTGAATCAATACCTCACGGTATACACAATTTTTTTTAGGTTACCCCAAACAAAATAGTTCGAAGGAATCAGATCTAGTGAGCGTGGTGGCCGTCACTGGTCCATCACATGGAACTCTTATATTTGGTTGGTTGTTGAGTAGAAAGGTTGTCCAATTAATCGGCGAAGATAATTTTCATTCAACCACTGCTGTATACTTGTCTACCAGGAGCACTCTTCATCTGTATCCAGCTTTCTTGGCGTAAATTTAAAGGAATGTCTTTAAGCACATCGTAAAGATTGTATCCCAGAAAGTCAATAAATAAATTTGAATTCAATTAACAATTCGAGTGAAAGTGAAAACAATTAACTAAGTCAGGAATACAAATATTTACTAGCTGCGTTATTATGTCACAACTGTTAGTTCAAGCACTGCTTCCATTTTATCTCTTACCATATACTTATAGAGTCAGCTTCAAAGAAAAAAATGTAAACCTATTTTATGCAAAGTCGCTGGCTGTTTTCCAGAAGATACACTTGTTCTACACTAAAGACCAACCGGTTACATACTTGTATGTATTGTAAATTAAACGAATATGTGACAATTTCAATAATAATTTATATATTTTATGCTAACATTTAATTTTTTCTTGAGTTGACATATGTCTGCCTAATGTAGTTGTAAAAAGTTTTTATTCCCTCCCAGGTTTCTGTTACAACTGGTTGAATTGCAGTAGCATTGGGATTAAAACCAGCATTTCCTCCAGCCGGTAACTCAACAGTATACGCCAATTTTATACCGGCAACTCCCAATGCCCAATCTGGACTACTTCCGGATGTAGCGTATAATAGTATATTTGAATTTCCAACTGTATAATTCGTGCCCCTAACTCCATATATTGCATCATTTACAAGATCACCAAGTGCTTGGAGTTCAGCAGCATTTGCTGGCGGGGTTGTTGTATATCCCCATGGATATAAAAGCCATTGGCCATAGCTGTGTATGTCCAAGAACAATTTAATATTGTCCTTATACCTCAGGACGTAGTCCCTTACAGCTTGCGTCTCTACCTCAGAAAAAGCGGTGAAACCAGCATAAGTTTGACTGCATTGCCAGCTGCTGGCACCTGTTACCATCCAATTGTAATCATAGTTTCTGTTTCCATCCGTACCATAGCATATGGTACCTGGTGTGCGAGTTTTTCTCCAGAGACGCGTCTACAAAAAAATTAAAGCAAATCTTTTTATTGTTATTTTTAATTGGATGAATGTTTTTACATTAAAAAGTAGGTATTTATTTATTCCAATTTCAGCTAATTTGGTTACATGAATATTACTGGATGATTTACTATAAAAAGTAGAGTAAAAAATTAGTTAAAAATAGACTATTTTACTACAGTGTTTGCATATGCTTTGCTTACATCTTCGTGGCTGAACTCATAGCCATCAGGATTTCCAACTGGAAGGATAACCCAATCAACATCTTGATACAATGCTGTATTGTTAGGGTTTTCAACAAGCTGGTTTATTATGTATAATGCCACCGGTGGAGCAATCCATTCTCTAGCGTGTATGGCAGCCTGGGCAAATATTATTGGTTTGTTAGAACCTCCGCTGGATATTTTTATGAGAGTTAAGTTGCGTCCCTCAAAAGTTCGCCCGATTACCTCAGTGGTTGCAATGTTGGGATATGTTACAGCAACCTGTTCTAGATAGGCAGTTATCTGAAATGAATATACATATTTTCATCAATACATATTTTAAATTAAATTGCACGAAAAACAAATTACACTACTATCAAATGCATGGAGGAAATTATAAATATCATGTAATTACCGTGAATAGTAGCAGATATTAAAAAAAAATTGTTAAAAGAAGTGCAATATTTGCTAATTGAAGATATAGAAATATCGAAATATACTAGGGAATTGGGGAATACAGGGTATATATTATTTCGAGATTCGGAGCAAGCGTCAGGAAGACAGACATAAACATCCGTCGATAAGATTGGCGGCCAAGATTTATTTATATAATGTGAGAAAAGGATTCAGCAAGGCACCACGAAAAATATCACGCGATGGGAGTTACCATGAGCTTACCATGGGATGGGAGTTACCTGCCTCCGTTACCGTTAGTAAATAGTATAAACAAGGGTATCAGATTTAATAAGTGCCAAGAAATAAGTAGGTATGTTAGAATAGAGAACTCACCTTATCCATAAAATAGTGTCATGTAATATTTATCATGTAATATTTATTTATAAAATAGTGTCATGTAATATTTTATATGTATATTAAGGCCTTTGACAGGCTTGATCAACTCGATCATGGTATTCTCCTTTCAATGTTAAGTAATTTACGATTTTAAATGTTTATTGCAATTTTTCATGTCGTACTTGATAAACAGGAGTGGATATGTTGAACACTGCGGATAACAATCAAAACTATTTGTATTTTCATCTGGTGTACCCCAGGGCTCTGTACTTGGCCCTTTATTTTTTTAATAAATTTATATTTTTGTTCGTTACTGTTGTATCCTACCCCGTAAATGGATTAAATAAAATAAAATTAAAATTAAAAAAAACATGAGACGCAAGCCATCAATAACAAAAGTAAGAATAATTAATATCGAACAGGTCACCTGAAAAGGAATATCTCACAGGTCTCTGGTCATTAAGATATAATTATGGTCGAGGTGACAGGGAGATTTTTCTTATACTTTCCTTATATTGTGACAAAATCACCTACCTCGCTGATTTTTTGCATGCATGCGTTTTAAACCCCCTCCTGAGTGTCACGAATACACATTTTTCTTTAATTTTTGGCGAACAGCTGCAAAAATTGTTTTTCTATTTTCATGGCTCCCGATAAATTTACGTCAAAAGTGACCAGCGTAGAGGCTTCCAATGCTACAACTTCTCATGAATTTTATTGTAAAAGAAGAGTTATAGATTAAGAGGTAGGGGAATATTATTTTTGAGGGCAATAACTTTTCTCGTATCTTGGTTCAAAGAGACCGTAAACGGTAAAGCATCAGATTTTTAAATCGCATTTGACTTTCCCGAGTAAAATTTTTGTGGGAAGTCTAGAATCTTTGACAATATTTTTTGCTAGGTAAATCACCTTTGTGTAACTTCATCAAATCATACAATTCAATGATTCATTATAGTATATTTCCATTTACTATTTAATTAGAGACTTGAAATCTTCTTCATATTTTTTGGTTGGATCTGATTTTAATAATATATATTTATTTCAATCAAGAAAATTAATAGTTTTTATATTTCTCATTGTAAATTGCGACAACTGCTTTCTCTTTATAGGTCATTAAAAATCTCTTGTATCGAAGTTCTTAAACCTCGAATTTTGCTTGATTAAACTTTTTAATATATCTGAGGTAATACAAGTATAGGTATATATGCAACAAATATTTGTGCCTTTAAAAGGTTCTATCTTTGACTGGTCGTAGACCAGTAGACTGGTATAGTTTTATGAATTTTACGAATTTTTCTATTTAGTTCTTTATGATATGTTCTCCTTGGTTCATTAAAAAAACAATGAAAGAAGGAGCATATGCAGCACATGCACGAGAAAGTTTTGATAAAACTGAAACGAGACTCTATAGTGGGTAGTCTATGCTCAGTTATATGAGCAATATTTAGACAGCGTGTGACATTACGCGGCGTTAGCTAGGGTTTTAGGAAATAGATAAGAATGCGAAAACTGATAAAGGGAATATTTGGAAATATGGGAAAGCAGAAGAAGAAATTAAACTATGAAGAAACAAATATATTACTAGTAATTAAAGGCGGAGAACATGACTTATTAAATATATTGTACTTATTATAGAATTATTTTTCATTTTCGTTTTTCATCATGTCATGTATGATGACTAAATATATAACAAATGATAAATGTTAAAATCTGGATGGAGGAAAAAAGTTACTAAGATTTGAGCAGATGGAGAAAAATTGAATCAATTTAATTTTGTGTTTCATAGGTATACGTAATATATGCTAATAATATAATGCATCATAATAAAAAATATGAATTGTAACATTTATCTTACCTCATCATAACGCATATATTCCGTAAATGTTACATTTCCAGGGACTACTCTAGTTGATCTTGTCTTCCTTCTGTCTTCCTCTTGAACTTTCCTACAAATCAAAATATTGATAATATTGTAAACATTATTTTTATTATATATGCATGTAATATTATTATGATCTATGAATAATATCATGCTGCATTATAAAATCATATATTGATGCAGCAACTAATTTTATGATATGTATTTTATGAGGTGTACAAGGATTTTAACACCTTTACGTGAGAAATTATTAAATTAACGCCACTGCAACCTTAGAAATAAATCTAGCAGGTTTATTATCAAAACTGTTTAAAAAATACGGAGAAAGTTGGCCATTTCTGGCAAAGAACTAAATTGAAACTTACTCGTGGTTACGTCGCTCTTCATAAAATATTCTTTATTACTTGCAGGAGAGGATTTTTAGATTCAATGTAGTTTTTAATACTAAATGAATTATATAGAAATTGTATATATTCTGAGACATATTGCTTAATTCTTAATTCTATGTATTTTATTTTGTCAAATATATAGACCATGAAATGATTCAGACCTTCGATTTCACATTGCTATTTCTTGATTAACTATAACTTACTAACTTACTCTTCAACATTGTCAATAAGGGTGTTGAACTCTATGTTCATACTCTGAAGGACGCCTTCAAATCTAGGTTGCACTATTGGAGCCACCATAATATCAACCGGTACATCAAGAGATCTGATTTCTGACCAAAAATCAACATTATCGTCCCCTTCAAATTCAGACAATAATTTCGCTTCACTTAAACTTTTTGGTATCGCCCGGTATACTTTGTACCTGCGGGTAAATATTCCATCATTATTAAAATAAATGAGATGTATTTTTCAGTACCCTTCATAACTGAAACGGCTTTCACTACACGAAATAAACAGAATTATCACAAAACACCATGCCGGATACCTCATATTTTAATTACTGTAGTACAAAACAATTATTTAAGTCAGGAATGAAAATGTTTAGTAGCTACTGTAGCATGTGAAAACTGTTTGTTCAAACATTATTTGTACAATGCTCCTATTTTATCACTCGCCATCTACTTAGATAATATTACCTGATGTACGTGATACGTGATAAAGCTGATTTAAGTGGTAAATTGATAACCTATGACTTACCTAATACGTTAAAGGATTATTACTTTATTATTCATTAGTTAAGTTGGCAAATATCTTGACTTCATGGTAAAATACAATATATTTTCGTTTAAGCTATTGACTAGACGAGACATTTGAGTATTTAATATCATTAATCCAGGTAAAGTTAGTTGCAGCTTATATGTTTTTAATTCCTATTGTAATTAATTATGTGGAGTATTGGGAACAGTAAATAATTGATTTGACAAGATACGGTAACGTTTTTCACTCGCTATATTTAGCATTATTATATCTGAACATAGATACCCATTTATTATTAAGAGAATATATCACGGTGTTCACTTAAATAGGCAAGGAGGTATCTTCATAAGTATTTTTTTAAATTCCCTTTGAGCTCATCATCAGCTCCTCAACTTTAACAAAAATTGGTACACGTTCAACATTTTTACACAAACTGTGTGTCCAAAAATGGTCACAAGAGATTTGTTTTAAGAGGGCGACATTGCGATTTTCCATTATTTTCTTAGACCGCTACCGATGCCAAGAGTTGACTAACCAAAAAAACAAAATTAGTCAAAATGTGCAGACCAACGAATAATGTCGACATATTTTTCTTCATTGTAATATGTGAACTTTGGGAAACGAGCATGGGAAAATCGTTTTTAATGCACATCTCGGCGCCTTTTGGCTAGAAAAAATTGATATGAAAAATGAAGAGTACGACAAAACGCACATGCTCATTTAAAGCTGAGCGAAATCGGATTATTAGTTCGTGGGATATCGCGAATCGTAGTTGCGAAAATTGGAAAAATCAAATTGGGTTTTCATCGAGTGGAGTTGGAGGTTCAATTTTTTTGTGGAAGAGTTATTACGAAGGAAATACGAGCCCGCAGGCTGGGGTTGGTGAAATAATTAGGAGAGGGGAGAGAGGGGAAAACGAAATTTTTTAAAAGGCCCATAAGTTCTCTAAATACTGACCGATTTTAAAAAATCGAAGTGATTTTTCCTCGTTTATTCATACGCTATAGAATAGAATTAGCGAATATTTTCATATAATTAGAGTATATGTAAGGTATAATATAATTTTTGTTACAAACAAGCAAAACAGTTTGACACCGTTTGAAAAAGCAGGCAATTCGCAAAAAAACGAATTGCCTGCTTTTTCAAACGATGTTTCAGGCAAAAAATTGAGATCTTTTTTTCTCTATATTATCAAAACAGCAATCAGATAATAACTATATATAAGCCATTGTGATGACTTGAGAACCAGTTAGCTAGTCCTCTTCTGGCGTAATGAGGCTTCTCCAGTGAGAGAGACCTCCTCAACCTTGTATCAGGTCTGATGGCCAACGTCTTTTCAATCTTCTGCTGTTCTGCTCTTGTATCAGTGATAGGAGAAGTGGGTTGACATGGATATCTAATTGGTGTTTATTGGTGGTGTTTACGTATTCTCTCGTGGATTACTTCATGGACAGTCGGTATATGGAGGTCGTCGTGTAGCATTTGATTTGTGATGTATCAAGGCGCATCAGCTATTGCTCGTAGAATTTTATATTATGATCTTTGTATGATTGCGGTGCTGGACCTGCTGGCGCAGCCCCACAGTTCTATGCCGTAGGTCCATATGGGCCTGATTACAACTTTATACAGCAGGATTTTGTTTCCAATGACATTTTGGTTTTCTGCCAAGTAGCCAATATAATTCTCTCATTCGTATGTCAATTTGCTTTCGCTTTTTTGAAATGTGATCCCTCCAGAGAAGTTTGCTGTCGAGGTGGAGACCTAAGTATTTTGCACATGATGTTTTAGGTATTTCAGAGTTATTAATGTATACAGGGGGTCTATGTTCTTTTCTAAGGATGAATGTTATGTGTTGAGATTTGGTTGCATTTATCTTGATTTTCCATTTCTCGAGCCATTCTTCCAGTTGGAAGAGGTGGTCCAGTAGATTTGTGGAGATAGCATAAAACAATTGATATATAGTAAATTGAAGACGAATGCATGAAAGCTTGGTCGAGCTCAAACCCATTCTAAGTGGAAAATTGAACACTGAGGTCCTCATTTAGAGTCCCTATATACATTATATAGTCAAAGATTTATCTACAAGCATTCAAAACTTTATTACTTGAACATTTTAAATCATTGGTCTTCTTTTTGTAACGATCTCTATTAAATAGATCATGACACGTACAAAAACTGTGTCAATAGTCATATTTTCAATATTTCGCCAACTGGTATGCTAGTTATTAATCTATTTCTATGACAGTGATCACCGACTTCATCTACACCTAAAAGCATTAGAAGAAACACATTTTATTTGCAATAATAATAACTACACTTTTCACTTTTGTTGAATATATCATAGATTCCGTAAGGCAATTACAAGAATTCCCCAAACAGTATATGCCATCTTCATATACTATATTCATAAATGCCACGCCACATTAAGCACCCATATTTTATAGAAAGAAATGATACAGTAATCCATATATTTTATTCCAGTATATATTAACTAGTATAATTCGCTTTAACATGTTCGTAAAACACTTTAATTCCTTCCCAAATTTCTGTCACAACTGGAATGATATCAGTAGCATTTGGATTGAATCCAGATGATCCACCGGCAGGCAATTCAATAGTATATGATAAGTTAACACCTCCAACTGCCTTCGCATAGTCCCGACTACCTCCAGAGGTAGCATATAGCACTTCATTTGCATTACCAACAGTATAATTGATACCTCTAACTGCTCTGATCGCGTCATTTACTCGCTCACCAAGACTTTGCAGCTCAGCAACGTTTTCTGGCGAGTCCGTTGAGTATCCCCAGGGATACATAAGTAATTGGCCATAACTATGCAGGTCTATGAATAATTTTATTTTCCCCTTATTTTCTAAAAAGAAATTTCCAACAGTCTTAACTTCTATTTCAGAGAAAGGTGCATGGCCAGCATATGTCTGGGTACATTGCCAACTGCTAGCACCAATGACCATCCACTGGTAGTCAAAGTTTCGATTTCCGTCTGCTCCGTAGCATATGGTGCCTGGTGTACGAGTTTTCCTCCATAAACGTTCCTGCAACATTTTAATTTAGTGTGTAAGCCAAATGTTGTGACAAGCCAACGTAACAAGCCAAATGATGCAACAAGTTATGATCAAACTCGATTAACAGGAAGAGACGAATAAAATGATTCTTGAAAGAATAATCAAAGTAGAAAACAGCAACAAAAAAGCTGCAATTAACAAAAATAGAAATGGTTGCTAACATGGTCAAAATAGTAGCCCGGAATGCCAATGGGCTAATAAAAAGTGCCCATGAACTAGGAGCGTTCTTATGGAACGATAATATCAAAGTAGCCTTAATTAATCTCTGACGCCCACATGACCACAACAAAATAATTGCAAAATAAGAGGTTACAAGGTTTATTACACTGCTCGACCAGAAAATGCGGAACAGCGCTGATAATGAAAGAAAACTTAAAACACTACGAAGATGCCAAATACGAAACTGCAGAAATCTGAAAAGCGACAACAGTGATAATTCAAATGAAATCCTACGACATCACAACTGCCGCAATATATTTCCCAGCGGGAAAAGCGCAAAATGAAGAACACTACAGTCACTTCTTTCTCGGCATTAGAAGATCGCTTCATTATTGGAGGCGACTTCAATGCCAAACACACCTATTGGGGTTCTGCTAATATAACGCCGAAAGGAAGACAACTATACACTGCTGCAACGGCAAATCAACCGGCAAGGCAAACCGACGTACTGGCCTACAGACAAAGAAAACACGACAAGCTTAGTCGACTTCTTTGTGTTACGCAATATGGCATCCGCTTATGACCATTCAGCAATTCTGCTCCCATTGAGTGAACATGTAATAACCAAACAGCAATCCGCATATCTCACTAACGGGAAAACTGATTGGGTCAGATTTCGAGCAGAGCTTGAGCAGAGAATTGGGCTAAGCGTACCCTTGAAATACAGAGAACAGTTGGACAAGTGAAGTTGAAAAGCTTATGGTTGACTTGCCGCAATCTGCGTGAAACACTCAAAAATCCCACTGTCTAAAGATTTGTTTCCACTGATTTGTCTAATTTGACTGGGCTTAACATTTTCAACTGATGCACTGCTTCCAGATACCTCCCCACTTCTCTAATGGTCGGCAAGGAAAAGTTAAAAACAACGCATTTCCTAACTCTTTAAAAGTTAAATATGCGATATTGTGAATAACCTTGTAAGTATTCGATGTTATTTAGTAATCAGGTATTGGGGTATATTCTCGTGTGTAGTTAATTGTTTACAAAGTTCTAGCAGCAACGTACATCATGGGTCTTCATCGTGTAAGTATACCATAAGAACGACTTCATTATTTATAGTTATGGATGTTTTAATGGAACATAATATATAACTTAATCACTATAATTTAAAACTTACATTAGTATGTGTATATTCGTAACCATCAGGATTTACAACAGGTAGAATAACCCAATCAACGTCTTGGTACATATCCGCATTATCTGAATTTTCAACGAGCTGGTTTATTATGTATAATGCCACAGGTGGAGCGATCCACTCTCTCGCATGAATAGCAGCTTCAATGAATATTATCGACTTGTTAGAATCTCCACTTGATATCTTTATGGTGGTTAAGTTACGACCCTCAAATGATTTTCCTATTACTTCGGTTTTTGCAACATTGGGGTACGTTGCAGCCAACTGATCTAGATATGCAAGTATCTAAAATAAAAAGCTTTTCAGAGATGTTGTAGAAAACCAAAATTTAAGAAATTAATTATATAATTATAATTACATCGTCATGTCGCATATATTCTGTAAAAGTCACATTTCCTCTTATTGCTCTTGTGCTAGCTGCGTATTGTCTTCGGTTTTCCTCATCAATATTCCTAAAATAATATATATTAAAAACTACAGCTCTGTAACGAAACAGCGCTCGTTAATATCGCGCTTAACAAAATAGCGTGCGACAAAAGAGCGTTTTGAGAGATTTAAAAATAGCGACTTGTTATTTATCAGTTATTTGATTTCGCTAAAATATGCAGCTCGTTTCTGGTAATATCTGACTTAAGTCAGATGTGACAGTTAAATATATTTCGTCCAAGTTTACAATAATCGTTATAGTATGAATACCACAACGTCACAAAAGAACCACAATATTACAATATTCAATGGGTTTAGCTACAGAAGGGACTAAATACTCCAGTACTCTACTTTGTGGAGATATTGTGTGTCTTGACATAATGATGGCTCAAAGAAGCCCACAACTGCGCACATTGCGCAAAACCACGCACCAAATCCCTATATGGTAAAGGTCAATGTTAGACGGGAAGCCAAGAAAAGAGATAATAGTCCAAGAGAGATTATACATGCATCAACAAGCAGCATTTCAACTGAAGCATCCGTATATCTTCCGAGCTACGATGCCGCAAGAAGAACTATACAACGTCAGAGAAATGAGTTACACGCAGGCAGCAGTTCGTTCAAATGCTTATCTGATGTTGCAATTGAGGATAAATACCACAACACTGCTAGAGGAGAGGTACTCCTGCTTTGGGATTCAGGACGCGCTGATAAATAATAGTAGAATAATGAATATTCACATATTTTTTTATTGCATAAAAATATTGTAACATACTGAAAAATAATATATGCAAAATATGACGCCTTAATTCCCAATAATAAATTTGTTATACATTATTTAATTTTCACGTGCGATCGAACCATTTCAAACAGGTTCAAAGTCGTGACGTTACATCCTACAATTTACAAGCGACAAAAAGAACGATTCGGTTGGCTACGGGAGATCCCAGCACTCGACCGCTTGATTTCATACTTCATACGGCCGCTTTCCGGGGCAACTCCTACCAAATATGTCAGGTTGTGACGCCACAGCTCGTTTCGGACCGCTTCAATTTTATCGCTAATCGCGCGGAATTAGAAATCTTGTTTTTTATGAAGTACACGTTTTATTACAACGTTACGCTATGTTTTTTAGTATTATTTTTATTTTTAAAATTTTAGGCACGTTTCCTATTCTTATATTTGGAACACGGAGCAACATTGATTTCCTAAAGGAATTCAAACACTGGTGCCTAGATAGTACTCTCAAAGTTGCCGCAAGTATTTTTTGACAAATGTATACAAACCACTTGCTAGTTGACGGAAAAGCCATTCGGCTTATATATGCACTTTTGTGTAATAAACAACAGAATACCTACATTAGAATTTTGAATAAGCTGAAAGAAATTGAACCACCTCCAAACCTCCCAAAATCCAGCAAAGCCACCTCACCGTATCACGGTCACAAGAACATGTCAGGCTGAAAGTAAAGATGCTACTAGCTTTAAGTTTTCTAGCTTTAAGTTTAAGTCACATATGACATAACGAAGTCATAATTTCCGTGTGAATTAATTCCATAGTTACAGACAACCTCCTGTCTCACCTGTATTAAAGACAAATTTATAATTTATAAATAAAATTTCCTACCCCTTGACCCGGATTTTATGACGCAGACGGTACAATGACGGGATGGCTATAAGAAAGAATTTTCAATGACAAGGACATATTTAACCAAAATATATGTATAGGATGTTTAGATTTCTCGAGCCCACTGAAGTGAAGTATTTAATATGATCTTATACTAATTTAAACTTACTCTTGGACATTATATATTAGTGTACTATATACCACATTTTCACTATCAAGGGAAGTTTCAAAGCGATGCTGAGCTACTGGTGGTACCATGATATCGATAGGTACATTCAGAGACCGACGTTCGGACCAAAAATCAAAATTAGCATCATTTTCAAACTCATGTAAAAGTTCAGCTTCAGCCTGGGTCTTTGGAATCACTCGATATACTTTGTACCTAAGATGAAAAGGAAACTTATTAGACCCTAATACTTAATAATTAATTAGCATAAGAAACACTGAGATATTACCCATCATATTTAAATACATCATCAGAAAATCCAGAGGACATACAGAAAACAAAATATAATATTAGAAATAACATTTCCACGATTCAAATTATCAGCTGAATTTTACCGACCAACGATTCTACTCGTATATAAAAATACTTAATCTGCTTAGGCTACGTGAAAAGGAAGTTACTGCTATAAGATTATAAACCTGTTATCCTGTACAATTCAGTCTTTGGTACATGTATTAATCTCAATATATCTTGCTTATTTAATATTGATAATCCGTAAAAATTAATTCAGCGTAATAAACTACTTATGAGATTATATATATATATATATATATATATATATATATATATATATATATATATATATATATATATATATATATATATATATATATATATATATATATATATATATATATATATATATATATATATATATATATATATATATATATATATATATATATATATATATATATTATATTATTATTATTTTAATATTTTTGAAATACTTTGAAGATACTTACTTTATTTTAGCTTTCTTTTTACTTCTTACTTTATATATTTTGTAAGCTCATTGTTATATAGACATTTATAGTTTTCTTAAAATGCACTCTGATGTAGAGACCCCTACTGGTGGAATACGGAAACTCCAAAACTGCAATATCTTACTTGTTGTTGGAACATCTCAAGACAATTCTCAGCGAAAAACAGGAACACTGCTCATGGGATTGGTAGATGAGATAACTTGAGATGAGATAACTTCTTGGAAATACTTTCTTGTTGAACTATTTTACAACCTTGAAATCCTCATTTGGTTAAGAGGAAACTGCTGCATACGTATCTAGGACACCCTCGATACTATTTTACTTCTTGATTATAAACACTGCTTCTTGCAATTCACTAAATTTTTGACATATTACCTTGGACACAGGTGATGATTGTTATGGTTCAAATTTTAACATTTACTTATATTTTACTACTTAAATTATTAATTTTCTCAGAGAGAAATCTAAAAAACGTGGCATGGTTGAACTCCTAGCATTATGTAAAATATCTTTGGTTTTAAAACTGTTACTACACATTTTTATCTTAATGTCTCTTATCTTGGGTTCTTTAATACTTAAACACTACACTTATAACTACTTGCAATGTTTTGGGGGATATATACATAAGGATCACGCGTAATGCGTGGTGAACACGTTGAACTACATTTTGTAATTGTTATGGCACTATTATTTGTAGTGAAGGAAGTCTAGTATATGAAACAAAACAGTACTTCCTTAGTTACGTCACCTTTCTTTAAAATAACATTCCCTTCCAGCCAATCACGTATTGTCATTATTTTTCAATTTTAGATATTATTTGAGATATTTCACACATTATATTTATAGCCTTTGCAGCTTTTAACACTTCATTTGTGCTATGCACCCTTACTTCCATTTTAACTAGGTCGGTCGTTATACGACGAATGACTTTTCACCGAGATTAAATAATCTCGCATATCGATTTTAGATATGTTTCTATGTACAATATTTTTAAATGTGACCGTGATGTATTATTATAAATTAAATTGTTTAAAAAATGTACGATTTTTAGCGAACATTAAAATCGACAGTAAAATCAATATTTTTATGGATACAGTTCTATATTTTTATAGGAATAGGCAAATAGGGTACAGTTCCATACCATTATAGACAACATGAAAATAAAATAAATACTTCAAAAATATTACAGTGTCGTAGGCCTAACTTTACTCTGAGCAAAATCATCTATCACGTCATCGTAGTGCAACTCCTGGAAAAGCTGATGCTCAATACAGCAAGAGCATTGAGACATTCCTGATACTGGCCCTTAGATAGTTAGTTAGAAGTAGTAAGAAGTAGTAGGCCACCTCTGGATGCCCAATTTATGACTAACAATGGTTTGGATTTATTATTTAATATTGTTAAATAAAAGATATTGATGTTCTTTTTCGAAAAGTACTTTGGCTTCCGAAACCTGTTTCGATTGGAGACATAGTATTTTATCCATTTTCTTGTTTAATTACAAATAAAGTAGTTAGTCTCAAAAGGATAATTGTACCATGGAATAAAAAAAGGGGCCAACATATACAAAAAATATTTAATATACCTACAAAGTTAAGCGTTCTGAGGAATATGTACATATCTTACTTACTAGTATTACTTAAACATTATTAAATAGATTAGTAAAAATAATTATAATAATATATTATTTTTACTAATAGTACAGTAAAACGATTAAAAAATCAAAACCACCACAAAACTTTGCTGGTAAAAACACAACTTGTCTGGATTATGTAATAATCTATAAATTATCTAGGAGAATATATTTCTCAGTATTACTTTTGAGCGTATGTATCATTAATGTATTGATAGAATACTTTAATACCTTCCCAAGTCTCAGTAACAACTGGTAGGATTTCAGAAGCTTCTGGATCAAAGCCAGAAGATCCTCCAGGAGGCAACTCTACAGTGTACCCAAGTTCGATACCGGCAAATCCTTTAGCGAAATCTCTGCTACCTCCAGAAGAAGAATATAAAAGTGCATTAGAACTTCCAACGGTATAGTTAGTGCCTCTAATTGCATAGATTGCGTCATTTACGCGGTCAGCTAAAGTATGAAGTTCTTCGATATTTGCTGGTGCTTCTGATGTGAAACCCCATGGATAGAGTAACCATGGACCATAACTATGGATATCCAGGAATAGTTTAATATTGCTGTTAGCCAACAAGTAATTCCCAACAGCCTTAGTTTCTAACTCAGAAAATGCAGAGTGACCTGCATATGTTTGACTGCATTGCCAACTGCTGGCACCTGTTACCATCCATTGGTAATCGAAGTTCCTGTTTCCATCTACTCCATCGCAAATGGTACCTGGTGTACGGGTTTTTCTCCAGAGACGTGTCTATAATAATAAACATCTGCATTAGTAAATGTACTCTTAATTCAATGGTAGTCAAAAAGTGTGTACTTTGTACGGTAAACTTAGGCACAAAAAGGTTTCTTTTCTTAGTCCCAAAAAGTGAGAAACTTTAAATGATTAGTTTTTCTTGAATATTAGCTAGATTTTTCAATTATTATAATATATACAAAATCATTTTTCTTCGTGATGATACACACCGACGCGGAGAAGTAGGTGGTCAGACATTTTGTACAAAAATTAATTAAACCGATTGAAATTTTGATGCCTTGTATTTGAAAATATTCCTTCTTGTGCTTTAGCTTGTAAAAGATATAATAGTTTCTCATATACCTAGTAACTTGAAACTAATATCTAATTTCTTGTCTGTCAATCGATTCCGTTCCGGAGTTATCAATAAAATTATTTGTCAGCAATAATAGTATGTTGTTATATTAGGTTTAAGTGTCACTTTAGGGCGAGCAAATTTTCTATATATCGATGTAGTAGTCATGGTTACTGTGTACATTAGTCGCCATATTGCTAATTAAGTTCATTTGTGATTGTGGTCCAATTTTAGTCCAGTCTGTGAGCCGGGAACCTAACTAAGTTTTTTTGCAGACGGTCGAATAATATTATTTTTTATCATATTCGATAAACTCTTAAGGTCATTCGTGACTCGCTACCAACCTGCTAAACCCCCCCAGATCACCCATATACTATAAAATACCCCCTTTCTCACTTAATTTTTAGACTAACATTTAATTTTTGAGCACATGACAATTAAGCCTCGAAAATGGGTTTAAGAAGCTTATTCAATGTTCAGCTTAAATTGACAAAATCATAAGAAACGCCAGAAAAAAATCGAAAAAATCAAAGAAAATCCCATGGAAAACATTATGACGCCATTGAAATGATCTTGTAATGTGTCTTCATTTGGGTTTTTTGGATCGCTTATTACGAATTCTATATTTAATATGTTTAAAAATATCATGCTGTTTGAAAATTTCGGAAAAATCGAAGAAAATGCCAATTGAAAACATTATAACGCCAATGAAATGACCTCGCGATATGTAATTGTATGGATTTTTGGGTCCATGATTACACCGGCGCCTTTTTATTTGTAAAAAAAATATAGCTAATTATTTCTATCAGGTAAAAAATTTTTTGAGCGCTCAAAATATTGGCTGACCCTATATATGTACACGTGTGATAGCGTGCGTGTGAATTTAAATGACGCAGCTGCGGTGGTATATAGTGAAATTTCTTCGACTGATGGTGAATTAATTTTCTGGCGTTACTGATAATTTTGACAATTTAAAATGAACATTGAAAAAGTAAACTAACACAAAACATAACAATACAAATCAACACAATCAACAATAATAAATATAATCAACACAAAACTTGCACAATAACATTGAACATATGTTTAACAAAAAAAAACAAAACCAACTTTAATAAAATCTATTCTAAAAACTGCACTAAGAAGTAAAAATAATTACGTTATCTGTTCTTACTTAGAATACAATCAATTGATTAGGCCAACAATATACAATTATTGTTATTTTTTGAGTCGGTGCCAGACAAGGTTAACAAACGTATAACGAAGTAGCGTGGGAATACATATCTAATTGTATTCGACTAGAACTTTGAATTTAGGTTTATTTGTAATTGTAGTGTCGCTTTAGGCAGTAGTATTCAATTGTAAGTGAACACGTTAGGTAACCATGGCTGGCAACTCTTGACGCCAAAAATAACAATAATTGCATATTATTGGCCTTATAAATTGATTGTATTCTAAGTAAGAATGAATAACGTAATTATTTTTTACTTTTTAATGCAGTGTTTTGAAATAGATCTTTTGAAGTCGGTTTCATTTTTTTGTTAAAAATATTTTATTTTCTACTTTTTAGTTTAAGTTTGTACATGTAGGTATAGTCTTGGAGTCGGTTTTTGTTTTTTTTTAAATTAATCTAATCTCTATTTCGCATTCATATATTAATATATTAATCAAGTGGTATCTATTAAGGTTATTTTTGCTTTGAAAGGCAACGACTCTAAAAATAACTGAATATAAATAATTGTAAATAAGTACCTATATAAGTATGAATATTTCGTTGATTATTCTTTAATGCTGTTTGCTTTGAAGTAATTAAAATATTATTTTCTATTAGTATTCTATTTCTTATTTTCTTTAGTATAAGTTTGACATGTAGGTATATTCTTAAAGTCGGTTTTTGTTTTTTTTTAATTAATTTTTATGATGATTAGGTTTATTCGAGAATGGTTTTCAGCTGCACAACTTTATCCAAGAGAAAATATTTTTTAAATTAATTTAAATATCTATAAATTAGAATTCTGACCGGCGCATTCGCCATTTGTTCTGGTATATCTCCAAGGTCCCATGCCAATAAAACTAAAATGAGACCTACTTGAAAATAAAGAGAATCATCAAATATCAAATAATTGGCAGAATAATCGCGTAACAAACATAGGTACAAAAACATACAGTCGAATTGAGACCTTCCTTCTTTAAGGATAACAAGTGACCAAATTTTCCGCGTTTCCCCAAAAAATGCTACTTTTAAATATTTTAAATATAAAAACGTAATCCAACCAAAAAGTATCCGTATTGCGACCTATCATATGATCATTTCAATAAAATTGAAAATTTTCCTTTCCAGGTTTTCCATAGTTTTCCGGGAATTTTCATAGTTTTTCGATCTTCGTAACCAGCATACGAGACTGGTAACCTTGATTACTCAGAAAATGTTAATCGCGTGAGAAATTAGTCCATTAGCCCCTAAAAATGACGAACTTTTTCCGTTTTCCCCGCCGCGACATGAATTTTCAGAGGAAATGGCCCAAAAATCTCCTCTAGCCCATTTTCGAGGCTTAATTTTATTTGTTCAAAAATTAAATATTAGAATGGGGGTATTTTATAGTATAGGGGTGTATTATTTGGCAGGTTGGTAGAGAATCACTAATGACCTCAATTTTTCGAAATCGAGCGTCTGCAAAAAACTTACTTGGTCGTCCTAATTCTCCAGCTCACAGTCTGGACTATTTGCTGAAAACAGTAAAAATTGAATCTAATGAAGATTGATGTCTACCTGGAGTGTCCGAAAGAGGTTTCGTTGAATATTCTCCCAAAGAAATCTCGAGAAATTTATGAATGTGTCTACCACCGCTTTATGGACTGTTGCAAAGAAAAAAAAGATTAGGTTGCATTCAGAAGATGTATTGATGGTGTATTGATGTATTGATACAATATTCAATGTTGCGGTTAACGTTGGATATAAAGAAGGGGATTGATATAAGCAAATATTCAAAGTTACGTGCTTTTCTAAAGAGACAAAATGAGAGATATTTACCAATAACATCGCGAGGATTTACAAAGTAAGAAGTTGATTGCTTTTAGAATAGTGGACCTGATAATTTATATTTGATGATGAAGGTAAACGCTTTATAAATAAAAGAACGAAATTCATAAAAATCTTCTTTAAGGTCGTCCGAATATTGGGGGTTGTAGGGGTATGCCTTTCCGATGAGTAAGTCAATTTAACAATTGATAATGTTGAAGATATGAAATCTGACTTAATTATAAAAATTCCCAATACCAAAACTAAGAAACCACGCTCCATTTACTGTGCTGTCCTGACGTAAATTTTCAAGAATAAGTGTAAAGATGTTTGCTGAAAGAGTAACACTTTGGCATGCTTTTAAATAATTGTAAGTTGGAATGACCAATTGTCCATAGATCAGTATTCTAAATTCAATTGGCATGGAGACACATTTGTTATTTTAGTGCTATGTACTTACATTAGTGTGACTGTATTCGTATCCGTCAGGGTTAACAACCGGGAAAATAACCCAGTCTACATCTTGATACATGTATGCATTATCCGGATTTTCAACAAGCTGGTTTATTATGTATAAAGCTACAGGTGGAGAAATCCACTCCCTGGCGTGAATAGCGGCTTCAGCAAATATTATTGGTTTGTTAGAACCACCACTTGATATCTTTATGAGAGTCAAGTTACGCCCTTCAAAGGATTTCCCAATTAATTCTGTTTTTGCGATGCTTGGATAATCTCGCGCAATCTGTTCAATGTATGCGAGAATCTGAAATGATTCAATAGGTTGAAATAATTTAAAAATGTGTTGGCATCACTATTAAGAAATATTTATATTCCTAGCGGCTAAATTGCAATTTGATAAATTTATATACACCCACATACTTACTTCATCATGTCGCATATATTCTGTAAAAGTGACATTTCCTCTATTCACCCTTGTTGTCCTCATTCGTCTTATATTTTCTGCTTGAAATTTCCTAGAATATAGTTCAGTGTTTTTAAATTCAAACAAATTTAAAATAAGCAATAACTGGTCATATTATAAAATATGTAACCCGCACGCTACTTAATGCTAAAAGCAAGTAGTTTTTTCATTTTGTGGTCCCTCTGGAACATGAAACAAGTTAATGTATATCTACAAATTGTGACCAATTCGGGGAATACCCATAATCAAAATTAAGTAAGTAAGTAATGGAGTAAAGGCCTCAAAGGTATCAAAATTACGAAATAAAAACGGAAAAAAACAAATGAGTTGTTATGAATGGAGTGAAATTGGGACAAATAGCACAAACAGGCAAAATATAAAATTTACTTGATACGCACAAAAATGGGCAGCAATACAACTGCAACAATTGTAGCACGAGGTGAATCGTATTATTCGCCGCCTCCGTATTTTGTCGTGCTCTTATTAGGATGATTTGACCCAATTGAATTAAATTTCGATATCAAAAATCAACCAAAGATTTCGCTTTGTCTCTCGAAAAATCTACATTAAAATCTCCACTCAAAATCATTGGTAATTTGTGTAGATCTCGATTTAGAGAAGCGCCAGCTTCAGTGTAGGCAAGTAAATTCATATAATATAAATTTTTATACAACTTACATGACGGCGGACAATATGTAAGCCCAAGAAACTTTATACCACGATAAATAATAAATAAATACGGGTACAACATTAAAGTTCATGCATATTTATCAATGTTTTAATGTAAACATTGATATACCTACACGATATAGTATACACGATTTAGTACATCACCAATTCGAGCGCCCTTGATATCGAGTAGATTCAGCGTCACCGATCTGAGCGTGACGGTTCAGTTACGTTCACTCCTCAGCAAAACGCACCTATAGAAGTTTTCACCTCAAAAAATCGATACTGGCAGGGTGGAGATAAGGAATAGAGAACTTCATGAATGTCAGCAGCTATATTCCGTTGCATTAAATAAATAAGTCCTAAGAAATTTATACTTACTCTTCCACATTGTCAATAAGTGTTGTATATCTTATACTCTGATCTTTCAAAATTGTTTCAAAACTCTGTTGAGCCACTGGTGTTACCATAATATTAACTGGGGCATGAAGTAGGCGAACTTCTGACCAAAAATCAAAATTTTCGTCTTTCTCAAATTCATTAACCACCATAGCCTCAGCTATTGTTGTAGGAGTAACTTGATATACCTTATACCTAAAAAAAATTCATGAAGTTTTCTTAGTATAGACGTTAGCAGAACTACCCATCGTATC
Source organism: Tetropium fuscum (assembly GCA_964058915.1). Taxonomy (NCBI): domain Eukaryota; kingdom Metazoa; phylum Arthropoda; class Insecta; order Coleoptera; family Cerambycidae; genus Tetropium; species Tetropium fuscum. The sequence goes on along the minus strand of CAXKVY010000186.1, from coordinate 335,347 downwards.
TAAATCTATCCTCAGAAAATGCTGGTGATATAAATAATGATACTGAAAAGCACAAAATTGACAATAATTTCATGTTTCTTCACTTAAAATTGTACATGAGATCTAATCTATTTAAACACAATTGCCAATTAATGAACGAAAGTACTGCTAGTTCGTAAGGAATACTGTAATCTTAAGATATATTTTAATGCGATAAAATTATTTTATTACCGCAATAAATTGGGATTTGCAAGAATCTTGAAGGATTGGATGATTTTGTATTTATCATAGTTACTCTTATTACATTTTCACCAGATGTAAATTATATTTTTATGTGTAGTCATACGCAATAACGTTATAAAATTGTTACTTAATTAGATAGCTTAGCATCTCGAGTTCTGGTTCTGGAATTCGGGACGCATTCGCAAAATCTTATTATTTTGAAATGTTTAAAACAATTATATAATTCAGGGAAAGAAAAAATGCAAAATTTCGAAAAAATTCTTTCAAAGATGGCTTTTCGTATACATCCTCTTTTTCTGGTTCTAAATAATATCCAAAATTTCCTCTAAATAATATCCACTCATAGAGGCCACAATTGTAACATTGACTCCTCTCTCAGCGCTCGTCAACCCCCAACTTTTATTTTACCTCTCAAAGCAAGAATTTTTTGCAATATTTGAACGGTGGTTACGCCAGATTCATCAACATTCCATATTCCTCATAAATGCTTCCAAGATTGTTATAGGAACTTTGAACTGCATTACGATTGAAGCCCGCGGCTCTAGCATAAGATATTTCTTCGGGATTTCTAAGGGAAATATTTTTATGTCTATGCAAAAACCCATAAATCCTTTTCTTAGATGACACTTCAACTACCAACAATCAAATGCCAACTGACGATAATCTTCTGTCATATCTTGAACAGACCATTTTCCAAGATCAGTTTTTATGTTGTAGTAGCGATCTGTTCTAGACATCTGTAATTGCAAAATAGAAAGGAGAATATTAACAAGCTTTGTGAAATAGCAGTGGGTTCTAAAGATGGGACGTCCCAACTTAGGAATCATTTCTAAGTCCCATCTTGAGAAACCTGCACGTGGTTTGTTCAAAACATAACCTCTATTTGGAGTAAATGGTAATTTTAAATACAATGTACGAGCCCCTTCCCATTTCAGTTGGCCCACCTAGGGATTAGTCAGAAATTTCATCTTATGGAGCAAAAGTAGAAGAAGAAAATATACGACACGAACTTCCAAATTTATTTATTCTTTTTTGTGGTTCTTTTAACCACAAAAATACATCTTAAGTGACTGAGACTGATAACTAACACAAAATGAGAATAAAAGGAAATAAATGTGAACAAATACGTTAAATTAACAAAACAACAATTTCATAATTTACCACTGGGTAACATCACCTTGATTTTTTATTACAGCCGAAATTCGTGGGGCATTCGTATTAACCAAGCCTTGGCATAATTCTGGTGTAAAAGAATCCCATATTTCCTGAAGCCTTTGCTTCAGTTCAGGGATTGTTCGAGCAGGGTATTTCCGTAGCACCTTTGAAGCATAAATTCTTGGCCTGATGTCAAACACTCTTCCATGACCGGTAAAAGTGATTTTTCTAAAGGCCAAATATTTGTTTGTATCCACGTTTCCGACAATAAAATGGAGTTTTCCTACTCCTTTTGATGACATGCTTCCCCACACCATGACGGATGCAGGAAATTTTAGTTTTCCTTTAAGACAGTCAGCATGGAATGCTTCATTTTTTTTGCGAATAACTCTACTTCGACTATCTCCAACACAAGCTTCGAATCGGGCCTCATCGCTCCATTGTATTGCACGCCATTGCTGAGATGTCCAATCCTTATGTTCTTTTGCCCATCTTACCCTATTTTTCTTCTGCCGTGGTGTTAAAAGTGGCTTGTCTTTGGCCTAATGCAAAATTGTCACTTTTAATTTTTCTAGTTCATTTTTTTTATTAAAAAACTTACCTTGTAAGTCCCAAATCCTAATTTGTGAGCCTCTCTGTGAGTTGTTGATCTTGAACAACGTCTTCCAACGGCATCACTCCACAAAACACTTAACTCGAGTTAACTGGAACGTCTGTTTTTCTGGATAATTCTTCTTAACGCTCTTCTATCACAATCTGTAATCTTGTTTTTTTTACATATCGGGGCTTTGCAGCGACTGAACTGGTCATTTTATATCTTCTAACTATATTTCTTACACTATACCGCGATAATTCTAATAAATTTGCAATTTCCGAGTTTGACTTCCCACAATTGAAAAATTTTATAATAAGTGAACGAATTTTGTTATCCATAACCTTCCCTCTGCCCATTTTTAAAGAACACAACTACTTTGAAGCTGTATCAAATAAATTCTGACAGCTATGAGTATTAGCAATAATTGTTTAATTGTTGTGGCGTCTGTTTTCCACGGCCACCTTCGAATTGTAGGCTTACTTTGTAATGAATAAAAAACCGGTTGTTCGCCGTACTTGCAACATTTTGCTTCTTTGTTACACATTTGAGTGAAGACCAATAAAGTTGGGTGTTTTCTACTGCATAAGATTAAATATGCCTTATTAATTACTTTGAGACCTAAACACAGCTTGTAGTATTTATTATGTTTTGATGCTGACCAAAAAACTAAGATTTCAATGGGTGGGCCAACTGATATGGGAAGGGGCTCGTATCGTAGTACTTATGACTACTACTATACAAATCATGGTTATACCAACAACTTTTAAGCATCGCTAACAGATGGCGCAACGCGTCTCAAATTTTCAAGAAAGAGGTGTGTCTTTTTAGAAGACCGTCCCATATTAGGTATCTCTCTCTATATACTATATAAAGTATATAATATATAAAGCAATAACGATAAAATAACTAACGATAAAAACATTGAACATTTTAATATAAAATATCCGACAAAAATTCGTCAGATGTATGCTCCTTTCAGCAAAATTTGTTTAAATCTAAAACGAAATTTTCTTTCCGGTAACTGCTTGATGCCTTGTAGTAACTTATATTAAAATATTTTGGAGCAAAATAATGTATTGCATTCTGTCACTTAATATATGACTCTAATATAATCTATACGAATTTGATCTCTGTATCCGGTATTGTTTTCGTGTATTTTATTGTGCGAAATATATTTGTTGATCCCAAAATTCAGAATACAGAAATGCTGGTACAGAAATCCCTTCCCACTTCTTGGCAGAATGTGTGGCTTTCGGCAGACTGAGACATGACATCTGAGTGAAGTGGACGGATATTTCTACATCGGAAGGAGGGGAAGGTTAGACGAGGTAAGAGGTGATTAAATTAGGTAGGGGAGTAGGCAGAAAGTGCCCTTTTGTGGCCTAATTGCCAGGTCTTTGCCACCCTATCTCCTACTATATTTGAGTGACTGTAATTTTTTTAATTAGAAGCTTTATACTTACCATCTGGAGATCAATTGTTAGCGAAACAATTCCCATGGACCAAATAAAAATATTGAGAAAATCTTATAAAACTGAATTGTTTTTTGTTATGAATTGATATGAATTCTCATCAAGTAAAGGCCAGCTCTATCAACTTTACTGTTTAGTCAAGTTTGACCGGACCAACTAGCACTTTATCCTAGTTGCATGCTAGAATAGACATGAATTGCTGTCAACAAGTAATGAAAAGTGACTTTTAATAATCACGATAATCTTCTGATTATCGTTATCAAAAGTTAATTGTCATAGTTAAAACTACTGGTCCTATTTTAAATAAGGTAGGTGCGTAAACAGCTGATAGATATTGTTTTATTAATTTGCAGTTACATTTACACATATGTCAGTTTACGAAATTACTTTGTATGTAGCTATGGAAGGCCTTGAATCCCTCCCAAGTTTCTTCCACAACTGGTTGTATAGTCGCTGGTGGAGGATCAAAACCAGTACCCCCAGCAGGCAGTTCAAGCGTATAAGCCAAATCTATACCAATTTCCTTAACCCAGTCGACGCTGGTACCTGATGCATAATATAAGCCACTTAAAAAGCTGGTAACAGTATAATTTCCACCGCTATGAGAATAAATTGCATCATTAAACAGTCGCCCAAGAGTTAGAAGATCCTCTAAATTATCTGGATCTTCAGCTGTGTAGCCCCATGGATACAGTAGCCATCTTCCAAAACTATGTATATCAATGTATAATTTGATATCGTCTTTGTATCTCAATATATAGTCTCGTATAGCCCGGGTCTCTAATTCACTAAAAACTCTAAAACCTGCGTAAGTGTTGTCACACTGCCATCGACTGGAACCAAATGCTCCCCAGGAGGCATTAAAATTTCTGTTGCCATCAACTCCATGGCATATGGTACCTGGAGAACGAGTTTTTCTCCAAAAGCGTTCCTAAAATCAATGCATTTATTAATGAAATAGGTAGGTAAACACTTCAATACCAAATTTCAATATATTTATACAGCAGACACTTTGATTTTTGTTAAATATTAAATAGGACAGGACCATGCCAGTTCTCTTTTTTTTTTAGTGCTATCACTTTAATTTCCAAAACAGCCAACCTCCATATCAATTGACTATAAATTGATGTGAAAACTCGTACAAGCAATGGTTTTAACCCGAAGGGGTAGAAGATATTTTATATTACCTCGACATATTAAGCTATAGCTTGATCAAATAGTAGTTTTTCGGTAACATATGTCCGGTAGGTTTCTCAACGGAATTATATGTTCTCTGTGTCGGAATTTTGGATCGGCACAGGTCGAAATTTTCGGAATTATTCAGGCAATTTTTCCAATTTTTGTGACAACTGCAATGAATTCACTTTTAACCGTCTGTGATTTAGAAACAGCCACTATGTGAAAAACTCGCCCGATTTGCGACAAATCGCACAATCTTTTACCATCATCCACCACTAAACATTTTCGCCCGGGCCCCGGGACAGTAAAATAAAATGAATATTGCTATCAGGTAGTTTCTATACATCGCATCTTTGTCGCCTAAGCTTATTCTTTTTCAATTAACTACCATTTTGAAGTCGATGTTAAAATAAACCCCTTTTATGACTTACATTTGTGTGGGTATATTCATAACCATCCGGATTAACAACTGGAATTATAGCCCAATCTATATCTTGATACAAGTATGAATTATTAGGATTTTCAACCAATTGATTGATAATGTATAACGCTACAGGTGGAGCAATCCATTCCCTCGCGTGAATGGCAGCCTCTGCGAATATTGTTGGCTTACGTTGAGTTCCTCCACTTGAAATTCTCACAAGAGTTAAATTTCGACCCTCGAAGGATTGTCCGATGATTTCGGTTTGGATAATGTTGGGATAGTCAGCTGCAAGTCTATCAAGGTAGGCATTTATCTACAAAAAAATTGTTCAGTGTAAATTGAAAAAAATATTAATTTTCCTTTGATTATTTCTGAGTCCTCTATAATGGACAAACAAAAGTTTTTTCCGAGAAAATTGAAGAAAATCTGAGAAAAAAGAAAATTCTGAGGACGATGAAACAATTTTGGGGACTTTTTAAGCAACTTAATTTTTTAGAGCCAATTTCATTTTTGAATGTAGAGTGCCATGATTGATTTAATTTGGTTCCAAAAACTGGTTAAACAATAAAAAAAGAAGATCGACAAAAAAAATATAAAAATGACGTCTTGTCGTCCATGCAAATTTCACCAAATCACTTTTTGTCCATTTTGACAATTTTCCCAAAAGATATATGGTAAACTAATTTCATAAAATGATACATTTAGAATGGAATCCATTAATGTGCCCATCCTTGATAAATCTACAATGTGCAAGTAATAAAAAAAAGAAAATTTCAATAAATCATGGAACACAATACTCCATATTATTACTTTTTATTATATTAGCCATGGAAGAAACAATTAAAAAACTTAATTTTGACAGATTAAAATACAGGGTTATAATTAGTTTGTGTATACGTGTTTGTATTTTTGGTGTGATTTGATTTGAAAAATTTATACGAAAAATGAAAAATTTATACGGCGAACGGTACGACCACGAGCGGCAGTACCCTGCGCATAATTATTTTGTTAGACTGGAAACCAAATTCAGAGCAGAACCGAACAATAACCGTTCGTTATTAGTGAAGAAGTGGAGAACTATGTTTTGGGACTTGTCGAAGTGTATCCTACTACTTCAGTGCGGGAAATTGGATTCGAACTGGGAATTGGCCGCGAATCGAATAGGAAGATTTTGAAAAAGCACCGGTTTAGTTCATAAATACCATCTCCACCAACATTTGTTTGAAAATTATTATGTATGAAGACTACATTACCCAAATTGGCGGCACAACCAACAGGTAGAAAATAACATTTTCATTGACACAATTCTTTTTTTTTGGCAAATCGCGATTTGCGAATTTGGTGTAACTAACTCGCCTCAGCCGAGCATATAAATATGTGTAATTGCATTTCACTCCTCAGTGTAGTACATGTATTATTCAAACAGTTTTGAAATTAGATTAGAATTAATTAAAGTCTTAAAATTGGCAATAAATAATTTACGTTTAGAAATTATTAATTTTAAAAGTTCAACGTTGTGGACGAACAAATTCAAGACATAGCAGAAAGATTTATAAAACGCGAAATATAAACATGCTGGGGATTATAATCATGTTGTTTCGTGATATCATCATGTTGCGCATTACTTTCTATGAAATTCCCATGTTTGGAAAAAGTTGTCTCTGCCATTTCTTCCGCGTTTGGTTTTTCTTATAAATGTGACCAAATATTAAAAAACGCATAAAAATTGTTTCTGATTCTGTTTCTGATTCTGAGTTTCTGATTCTGCTATATTTTAAATTTTTCACATTTCAGCACTTACCTCATTATGTCGCATATATTCTGTAAAGGTGACGTTTCCCCTAGTCAGACTTGTAGATCGCTCAATGTTTTTTTCTTCTTTTATCTTTCTGAAACATATTCATCTTATATATGCCTATACCTAGATTTTTTAAGCACACTCTTTAAAACATTATAATAATGTAATTATGAAGAATTATAGAAGCAATATGGTGTAAGTTTACTTACGCTTCAACATCATTGACAATTACAGAATACTCGATGTTTTCCATGCTCATAGTTTTTTCAAATATTGGTTGAGACATTTTTGAAACCATGATTTGAATGGGAACATTAAGGGACCTAACATCAGTCCAAAAGTCAAAATCTTCATTATCCCCAAAACTAGTCAATAATTTGGCATCTGCTAATGTTTTTGGGACTACCTCGTAGACTTTATATCTAGGGAATACATTATGTAAGATCGATATGTATAATAAAGGAATTTAAGTACTTTACCCATAATACTGACCACTAACTACGGAAAACACAGTTAACGGAAACACAACCAGATACGAAAATAACATAACGTGAGAATGTGATTTAAACTTTCAACATATCAATTTCCTTAAAGTAGTATGAATTTGGAAAAAATATTAAATACTGCTAAACACTTTATGATCAAGATTAATTTATCTAATTTTATTAAAAAATATTACATGTCTTATTTATTGTCATGTATTATTTATGACTTTCTCATCAAATTAGCTGCATTCGCATTTTCTATATATCATTGGTAGGTTTCATGATAGTATCTAGAATATTGTGACTAAAATAGTTGTTTCAACATCATTTACTTCTCGTAATTTTAACTTTTGCAGCTAATTCCTTCTACAATCTCCCATATAATACCAAAGATGCATACCACCTAAAAAACAAAAAATACTGTTTTTCATATACTTAACTACATTGAAAAGTAAGATTTGCTTACCTTGGACAATAAATACCTAACATCTAGGGCTTCTAACATCTTCTTCTTCTGCTTTTAGCTTTTTTCGTTATATATCCTTCAGATTTTCTTTTAAATAAGGCATGCAATTTGCGATATAGGGTAACTAATGAATGTTAGGCGTTGCGTCATCACTTACGTCATAACTTTGTTTTCTGCAATAACATTCAAGGTGTAATAATGTGTAATATAGATACGCCCCTGAAACTGCAACTATTTTTTTTATTTCAATGTCATTTTCTTAACCAACATCCCAAAATTGGATACCTAACTTTGCATAAAAGATACAACATCTAAATTCAAATTTGTTGATCAGTGTTATTATTGTTATTTTAATTATATTTAGTTACTCATTTAATTTTTAACAATAAACAGCATTTTTTAAAAACTTTTTCACTAAACTTTTCTATTTCTCCCCGCCATATCTCCTTAAGTATTGATCCCAGCAAAAAAGTTGAAGAAACCTTTTTTATAGAGAAATTTATGTAGGTTTAGTGTATGAACGTTGTTTCGCTAGAGTGAGTATTTTTTGAGTTATTAACAAATAACTGAAAAAGGGGACCATTAGAGTTGGGAGGATATTTTAAACCCCACTGATGATGATCATGCACAAGCCATCCAGTCCCTCTTCAAAGAGCAGACGGTTCGAGTGATGGGAAAACTGTCTTTGTAATTGTCTTTATCGTGAATTGGACCCTCTGGGAAAAATTACCCGCCCAGAACTGCACCTCATTGGCGATGTGGAAATGAGAACAATTGATAATTAACGTTTGCACGTAAAGCACATAACTGAAAATACAAAGTTACTTGGATTTGTTTCATTTGTTTCATCCATTGGTAAAGATCATTACATCCAATATGTTTCAATTGTCTTACCTCAAAATCTCATTTGAACTTTTGTGTGACTTTTGTAACTTTTATTAAGTATCAGTAGCCCCCTAAAACAGCCCCTAAATAATGAGACCACCCCTATTGCGCTAAACCCCAAGGGGTTGCACTGAGATTTTTTGGTTGGAAACTCAGGAGACAGTTCTCGATCAACTCTGTAAAAACCAGCAATTCAGCATTTTGTTTGTATATTTCCTGAACCATAATGGATAAATATGGTGGATTTTTCCCATGTAATGGGCGCTGGATCGTCTAAAATCACAGAAAACATAAACAAAAAAAGGTTTTTCTGCAAAGTGGTACAGAATATTATTATGTACAAGCTGGAAAAAGAAAAAAAAAACAAAAATAAGAAACCACTCCTTTTGCAACACCCTACAAAAGGTGTGGAGTGTGACTTTTTGTTGGATCCTCGGGAGACACCCCTCCATCGACCTTGAAAAGAAATCAGCATTTTGGGATTTTTTAAAAATTATATCTTTATTGGGCTATTGTAATGAGGTGATGAATTACAGATATATGGTTGCTGAAATGTTAATTTACAAATTTGTCTTGTACATATCCATGAAGAGCTTTGAAGCCTTCCCAAGTTTCGTCGACAACTGATTGTATTCTATCCGCTGGTATATCAAAACCATAACTACCTCCTCCTGGTAACTCAATAGTGTAAGACAAATCAATCCCCGCAACTCCTTTTGCCCAATCTATACTAGTGCCTGCTGCAAAGTATAAAACGTTCGCTGTACTACCGACGACGTAACTTGTTCCGTTAACAGCAAAAAGTGCGTCTGTGAAAAGTTTACCAAGGCTATTTAGTTCCTCAGAATTATCTGGTTCATCATATGTATGACCCCATGGATATAAGAGCCATTGTCCACGACTATGGATAGCTACGTACAATTTTATATTGTCCTTGTGTGACAAGGTATAGTCCCTTATGGCTTGAGTTTCCAGTTCACTAAATGGTTCATATCCGGCATATGTTTGGTCGCATTGCCACTTACTGGCACCTATCACGTTCCAGTGAAGGTCAAAGTTTCGGTTTGGATCTACTCCGCCGCATATGGTACCTGGGGATCTAGTTTTTCTCCACAGCCGAGCCTAAAATATAACAATATTTCGTTAAATAATTTACAACAATAAATAGCATTGTTTTGTGCTACATTGACTATAGGAATACTATATAACATACACTCTAGCCCGACATTTTAGTTATGTTACTGTCCTTATTTTTTGCACTATTCGCCAATACATGTTTAGTAACTTAATGATGGTACTTTATGCCTGGTATATTATATACAATAGCGTGCATAGAAATCGGCCCACTGCAAAATTTTGAGTATAATTACATATATTTCTGGAACTATTCATCAGATTAAAAAAAGAAATATATATGCTGTTTGAAATTTAATATGCTTTAATATGAGCTTAAATTTATCAAGAGTGCTTGCCGTTTAAATGCGTAGGAACCGATAAACAACCGATTTTATGTGGTGGTTATAAGGAGAATTACAAATTTGTGACAGATCGGCATTACCTTTGCAATTGGAATTTGTACATTATCCATTTTCAATAATTTCAATAGTTTTTGGTCCAAAGCTTACCCCAGCTCTTCTTCAAGCACGTCTGCATTTTACACGGGATCATCTGAATTGGACATTGGAACAATATAGATCTGGTCTATTCTCAGTTGAGAACAGAATATGGCTCGATGGTAGCGACCGAAGAAGAAAAGTGTACCGGAGACCAAGACAGCGATTTGCAGAATGCTGCATTGAATTGCTTATGAAGTCTGTTCCTGCATGATCTGGGGTACGATTTCTATGGAAGCACGAATCGAACCTGCTTTCACCACTAGGGGCGATCGTGGATACCGAAGAGGAGGTTTAATGGATGTCTGGTACATCGATGGGATCTAAGCAGTTTAGCATAGTACCGCGTGTGGCATCGCAAGAATCGTGTGAGATTACATATTAGAAGTCGGTTGTCGGGTTATGGAGTGGCCCGCATGCAGTCCCGACCTAAATCCAATTGATCATGCATGGGATGATGAGCCAAAACCGAGAACTCGAGCTAGACTTCATGCACCAACCTCGATCCCAGAACTTATTGATGCAGTAGAAGAAGAGTGGTATACGAGTAACATCCCACAAGATACAATAGAGAATTTGATGAGCCCAATCATATGGGAGATATTATTAGGGTGAGAGGGGGTCATACCCAATATTAAAAATTAAGTGTTAATTTAGTAATTGTCAATCACATTTCCTTTAATAATAAAAAAGTTAATTTGTTTCGCTAGCGCTCGTTCCGTAGAAATCTGCTTGTTGCACAAAATAGTACTTTTCTCAACTGGTTACATAAATAGCTATTCCATTATTTAAAATGTTGCCAGCGATATGTGTGACTAAAATACTTACTAAATTGTAGGTGTACAATAAACAACCAGAAGTTGGTTGAATAGGTACTTTTTGAAAAATTACCTGTAACTGTACATATACAATCTAAATCAGGTATGTGCAGAGAAGTAAGACGAATTCTCTGGTTGACGGCCTTCAATAATAAATTCAAGTTTTTCACTACAAAACTCCAAACAAAAAGGTAGGTTTTTGCGGAGACAACCGAAATACACCAATATACAACTAACGCTTGTGCTCGAACTGTTGGTTGAAAAAAAAGGTGAATTATTAAATATGTAGGAAATGTTACGTACCTTCATTTCGTATACTAAGGTTATTTACGAAAAGTTGATAGTTTCCGAGTTATAAGCAAAAAAACTGCAAAAAAATAGATTTTTTAGCTATCTTTTTAGAATTCCATACGATTTAGTGCATACGATTTATAATAGCCTATATTATTTATAATAGCCTATAAGTGCATATATTTATAATAAAAATTTCAAACGCATTTGCCCACAACGAAGCAAAGGCCAAAAAGCTTCTCATATCCAATTTAAGTGACGTGGTACATAATACATAAATTGATAAATTGATAAACCCTTATAACGTCAAACCGGATATAACGTCACTTTTCTCTCATCTCTTCCCATCTCTTGGAGGTCATTATAACTGGGTTCTACTGAAGCTAAATCTAAATATATTTTTTTTCAGATTTAGATATGTAAAGAAATGTCATTTTAATATTGCTTGCAAGACCAATAATGCACTAGGAAATTTCATTAAAAATAATAACGACAAAGTCAATAAATAAAAAAAATCCGGGGTCTACGTAAGAACTTGCCATACAGGTAGATCATTAGGAAAATGTATTTCTGAAAATAAATTATATATTATATATATATAATAATAATAATAATAATAACAATGTTTATTCATCTTTGATACAATAATGGTGGTATAATCTATAATACAAATTATAGGAATAAACATTAGTAGGTAATCACAGAAGTATCGATAGATACTTGTACGTGATAATGATACATTTCTGGTAAACAGAAATCAAATATATATATATATATATATATATATATATATATATATATATATATATATATATATATATATATATATATATATATATATATATATATATATATATATACACATATACACACATATATATATATATATATATATATATATATATATATATATATATATATATATATATATATATATATATATATATATATATATATATATATACATATATATACACATACACATACACACACATATACATACACACACATATATATATTTTTAATTTAAATTATAATATGCATTACAGTAAATAGTTTACTATACTAATATACGTTGATTGATTATATTACTAAATAACAATCTGTCATTTTGACTTATCCATAATTTTAGTCTGTTTTTGTAGTTATTATAAGAATGTATATGTTGCATTTCTCTAGGGATAAGAATATACAATCTAGGTACCAGGTAAGTAGTACATCTTTGTCCAATTGTTTTCTCACAACGAGGGTATAATATAGTCTCAGGTCGGCGTGTATTATAAGGATGTTCATGGGGAGCTAAACTAATTTTGCCTTGTTTCAAAAAAAGCATTATTCTTAGAAAATACAGCTGCCTTAAGTCGAATATATTAGATTCCCTATATAATGAATTACTAGGATATAAAATATTTCTCTTATATATTATTCTTAAGATCCACTTTTGTACAACATGAACATCATAGAGATAACAGTCATACACACCTCCCCATCCTATGATACCATACGTTAATAACGATTGTATTAAAGAAAAATACATAATTCTCAATTGCTGAATATTCAAAAAATCTCTTAAGTATTTAAATTTAGGTATCAAACCCCTTATCCTTCCTACAAGCTGTTTCATTTGTAACTCCCACCTCATATGTCTGTCAATATGAACACCCAGATATTTTACTGAAGAAGATTCAAAAATTTGCATATTGTGACCTACGCTTAAAGGACCCAACGCAGGGAGACCTGTGTTATAAGAAACAAAAGGTAAGTACATTGTCTTTCCATAATTTAAGGTCAGCTTGTTATACTGCAACCATTTAACAATTTCTGGAAACTCATTTTCTATTTCTCTTTTTAGGTTTAGCCAGGAAGATGACGTATATATAACAGCTGTGTCGTCAGCAAAACTAATAATCTTACCACGTGTCTTAAGGCTCAATAAACTGTCGATGTAAATAGTGAAAAGGACTGGTCCCAATACCGTCCCTTGGGGAACACCATAGGTAACCGTCTGCAAATCACTCTAATATATATATTAATATATATTATATATATATTAATATTTCTGAAAATCCTTCTATAATTACCTATCAATTGTATTATCAATTTTAAACTGAATAGCGTTCCTAATCTAAATTTAGCTTCATATTATTCTTTATATTAAAATTGGTTTCTCATTTTGTAACTTTATTGACACTATAAGCTATATAATTTATGGAGAATAGATATGATGTGTAATCATATATTTTATAATACTGTTCATAAATTATTATTAAAGTATTATTAAAAATCGAAGTACTTAAGTAGTTTATTATAAATTAATAACGAGGAACGAGTTAGACTTTTAGTCTTGGATATTAGTGTTTATCTCAATCTCTCTTTTTGAGAGGTCCATGTAATTATATGGAATTACATAAAACTTTCTGCATAATTATGCAGAAAGTTTTATGTACAATGATCACCAGCCACAGTGTCACATAAAGTAGGTGATATATCTGGTCAAGTTGCCGATTTGGTGAATTTCGTCATATTATTTCAAATCTCACTTTAGAATATGAGATTTGCCAAAAATACTGATTCAGAAAATATTTGTAATTATGGGAATGCAGGAAGAATGTTTGTTTATGAATGTGCTATTTAACAGTTTTTGGAACACCCTGTGCATTATATGCATTACGTATAGATTTTTTAATCAAGTGCACGTGATTAAAAAATCTATACAATGCTGTAGAAATAGCTATTCTGAACGACCAATGAGTTTTTTTATTAGTTTTATCTTAAAAAATGAGGAAAATTCACAACATTTTTAAAACGGTTTACTAGTATCAAAGTTGTTATAAAAGGCATTGAATTCAAATAAAAAATCGGCTACGCTAACTAAGTATATAATCGTTTTTGAAGTTAGGGCATTTGGTTTTGATTTATCTGATCTAATTATCTAATTATTTACCTCTGATCTAGACAGGCAAGTTTTGCTTAAAATTTTTATTGGCTTGTGATTATTAATACAGGTTCTGTAGATGTGAAAATTTCTTAATACCAAAAGTATACCAATACAAAAAGAAATACCAAAAAATCACTCAAAAAATAAATAAAATAAAAGTATTCTTACGTTTGTGTGAGTATATTCATATCCATCAGGATTAGCTACTGGAATAATAGCCCAATCTACATCTTGATATAAGTAAGTATTATTTGGATTTTCTACCAATTGGTTAAGAATATATAATGCTACAGGTGGTGCGATCCATTCCCTAGCATGAATAGCAGCCTCAGCAAATATCGTTGTTTTATTGGATCCTCCGCTTGATATTCTGATGAGGTTGATATCTCTGCCTTCGAATGATTTTCCAATTACTTCTGTTTTTACAATATTGGGGTACTCTAGGGACAGCCTTCTCAAGTAGGCAGTGATCTATATATAATAATAGATTGTTTTATAATTGAAGAAAAGCGATAGTTCTCTATCGAGTGCGGAAATATATAAATTTTCACGACATAGAGAACTCACTTCTATTACACGTTACACACGCTGTTTTTCATATTCTTAATGGAAAGGCATTAAATATTAGAAATTATTAATTAAATAAATTAAAAGTAATCAAGTATGGAAGTTCATGTGATACTTATGTTACTACCATGGAAATAAAACATTACAACGACGTGAATAATTAACTATTTTCATTTTGCAAAATGCGTTAGGTAGAAGACGATTCTTATGATCTCTTAAAGGCAATTTCAGAAGTTACATCGAATATATTCCAAGCCAAGAGAAAAATACGAACAATGTTATTTCAATGTTTATTCAAAGTTGCTTGCATACCTCGAGCGTTAAATCGATGAATATGTTGCTAATTGTTAATTGATGGATAATGCTAATAGGCTAAGCATATTAGGAAAATAAATGGCAAATAGGGGAATATTTGCAATAGTCGTAATTTTCTCAGCCTTTACCATGGCAACCAAAATAAAGAAGAAAGTGACCTTTATCTATTATCAATATGTAATGTCAATACGACACTTAATTACATATCGCAATGTCATTGCTTACAGCACTAGTACGGTAAAAGGACACTTACACTATTGGACTATTACACTACTGTGGTAAAATAAGCCTAAGTATAAAATAATTATTAATATCTAACCTAACCAAATTAGATACTATTTATTTTAAACGGAATTACCAACGATATGCTTCACTATCCTGCTTTAAAAAACCCAGCAACTGGGCATATTTGCTATTATCCCCTTTATTCTTCAACGAAAGAGTACAATTAGAGATTTTACCGGAATTAATTCCTGAATAGCTGCATTTGCCGCCATCTCAATAGATTGATAATAGATAAAACGTAGTACGATATTCGCATCGTAATTTCATATTACGATACTTATTATAAGACGGATTATCAACTTTCCCATCGCGTATCGTAATATTTACGAGTTATTTACGATATAAGTGTCGTAATATGTATCGAAAATACAAAGAATTTTTAGCTCAATACTTGTCGTAGTGAACCTATTTTTGGCAAGTAGCTTTAGAATTAAAGTTGGTTGGTTATCAGCTGATATAGAACACCCTAAAAAAAATAATTATATTGACCATCGTAGATTTTTTTTATAGTTAAGCTAAATGTACTGTAAATTGCAGAATATTCCCAATTTCAAATGCCAGTAATTACGCAGAACAATATTTCTTGCCGATATGCGATAGTTTAGCAGACATTTAAACCTTTAAACGGCATCAGCATGAAGGATAGCGGTCGAGTAAAGTTGGTGAGAGACTTGAAGATAGTATTGCAAATAATCTTCAAGCATTTTCGACCAAATTAGCAGTTTTCTTCTATCAGTGACACGTTGGTTAATTTCACAACAATTTCTGATTCTTCCACTCACTTGCATCTTTGTCTTGCATAATATTTAATAATTTACATAGCGGCACATTTAATCGTTGTATTGATAAGTTCAAAGAGCAAATACTGATTGTTAGTATGTAAGAAATTGTATCTCTATGTAGAGAAGAATAGCTTAATAAAGGTGTTGGTGAGTCGAAGAGTATTGCTAACCACAAACCTAGTATATTTCTTTATGATTTACGCTCAATCAACTAAAGCTCTTTTTCATTAAGAATATGAATAACCTAATTTATTACAAAATACATAAGTTGTATTGCAACATCTGCAACATGTATGCAACATCTTGAAATAAGAAAATATTCGTATGTCTGTCCTTCTAAATTAGTATATACTTACTTCATCATATCTCATAAATTCTGTAAAGCTAACGCTACCTTCTGCGACTCTGGAATTAAGCTTAGTCTCCGACTGCACTTTTCTGAAAATACAGAATGCAACCAGAAAAAAGATATATACAAAATATTGTTCAAGTAGTTTTTTCTTAAAATAGCGACTCCAGCGGTAAAGCTACGAGATGGCAAAATAAAAAATCGATAAAACCAGTTCAAAATACATAGATCACCATTACCGAATATCAAAACTTCCCCAAATTTTTCTACCTAAATTTACGTCGTTGTTGGATTAGTGAGTAATTTTCATATTGTGCTAGTTATACAATACTAGTATATTATAAATGGGTAATATTTTTTCTAAACACATTACCATTAAAAAAAGTATCTAGAATAATTTAGTATCTACAAAAGTTTCAATATATTTAAATTAGTATAGGTTAATATGTTGATATTTAAAACACAATATCAAGTAAAACACAGTATCAGATAAGGATATTATGATACATACTCTTCAACATCATCAATTAGTATTTCATAATTGATATTTCTATCTTCTAAATACATTTCGAACGTATTTTGGGCAACTGGGGCCACCATAACATCCACAGGGGCATTATCCATACGAATGCTGGACCAAAAATCGAAGAGTTCATTATTTTCAAATGTTCTCAAGATATTTACTTCTTCTGCTGTTTTCGGAACAATTTGATATACTTTGAAGCTGAAACAAAACAGTGTTGGTTGGCGTATTGGCATTGATTACCACGGTGCATTAATAATAAAAATATTTCTGCTGTAGTAATATTTCTAGTAACATTCCCGTACATATTTTATGTACAGGGCTTTCATTTAATCCCGAAACCCACGTAATTAGCTTATTTCTGTTTACTAGTGGAACAAATTTCTATAAGTTGGTATTTAAGAAGTTACCATGTAAATAACTAAATATAAGTCCCTATGAAATGTCAATTCTGATTTTTTAGCGAATCTTACTCTCGTGTTTTACCAGAATTGTTGTAATCTGCGAATTAATCTTCTTGTATTAAACAGAAGGTCTGTTTAGAGCTTGGAAAATTCCGTTAGTTTTTTACGTAAGTTGAACGTACAAAATTAGGTTTATGTTTATTTATTTGTTAAATAGAAAAACATAAATATCCACTAGACGGGTACCATTATGAGATCATAACACTTTCTGGGGGTGTTTTAAAATTGTACCAACCGAAGTATAGTCAGTTGGCTACCGGCCACGTCAAGTGGGTTTCGGAATTAAATGAAACCCTGTATATAGATATAGATAAGCAATATCATGTTATATTAAATAATTAAAAATACACATCGAATTATATTGCTATGAAAGTTAAAACATACAAATTGAAACACTATAGAAAGGGAACATATTTCTCTAATTTAATTATTTTAATATTTAGATATACTCAAATATATTCAGAGTTGGAGCAAGTTTGCATCAAAATAAGCTGAACTAGGATGCAGCGAATAGTGTAACGTAAAAATAATCTAAGGTAATTAGATATCAGGTATCATAATAAGTACTAACTTTTTACAACATCTTGTTAAGATAATTGCTATGGATATATAATTTATTTTATATCGTAATGTCTGCAATCGCAACCAATAAAATATGTAAAACGGCTTTTGAATTTAACCGTATAGGTATAACACTACTTATTACTTTTCTACTTGCTAATTAGTTTGAAACTTACTAATTAAGTACTGGTAAATCCTAGCTGGCCGTATCGTAAAACTTACAATTTTCTAACTTCTTCCCTTGGGTATATGTGCAACGAGGTATGCACTTAATTACCAGTTCATAAAAATTATACCACATAAGAAATATTACATCACGGACTAAATGGATTGGCACCGTTTTTATAACAACAGTTAAGAAATAGTAGCGACTGCTTGTACTCATCCGATGATAAGAAACGTATAAGAAACATCGCCCAAGACATACCGAGACCAGGGGCGTCATACTGAGGTCCGTTTTTGGTCACATATCTGAAGTAGGTGACCAAGATTATGAACTGACTTAATTTGGCGTCTAAATGTTATCTGAAGACTTAAGATGACATCCTGGCTTTGACCTAACTGTCGCCGTAATCTACTACATCTTCTACACCAGACTTGCAAAAAATTTAAGCCACTGGGCTGGGCTGCTGTGTAGTGTACACATTATATTCGAGAATATCTACAACAGCAACTTATTAAAATAAGAGTGCGTTGATACCTGCTGCATTCTCTTCTGTTATTTATATGAACTATTATAGAAAAATAGATTGAATTGCATCAGTAAACAGACAGTTTACAACCAATCAGTGGCGGCAATAAGAGTTTGGAGGCCCCTCGCAAAATTATTTCATTTTTAATATAATATCATCCTTTATATTATATCACCATAATATTTGTTTTTATTTGTAGTTAGTAATTCATTCTATTTATCATGATATTAATAACTGAGAAATTGTCACATTGACGTTAATCTTAATGACGTCCATGTATGGTAATAATTTGTCGTGAATATGACATCACCATACGTACGACTGAAATATAAAATCAAAACGACGACAAGTTTTGGCCATATGAAGTCGTCGACAAATAAGTACCAAAAAAAGATGTCAATATGACGGCCCTGTGTTACCCGGGCGAGGACTTGAATTAGAACGAAAATAATAATAAAAATTACAAAAGAGGCGACATCAGAATTGAATACTCGATCAAAAATACATTTGATGATATAAAATTATTGATTTGAGAGCGTTGTCTATTTATATAATTGCATGATGGATAGCACTTAGAACGGATATTGTAACTGCATCTCTACTTATTTTGTTTTACTACCATACGCTTAATCACCACTGGATTACGTGAAATATCTGCTTTGTTCATTGATGAAGGCTTTTGCGGCCGTGGTCCATTAGGCATACGATGGTTTATCTATTTTTGTTATTAATTTGCAATATTTGTTTTATTATCTGTAAGTGGCTGCCTTCTACAAGTCTAATTCTATTGAAAAAGTAAAAATTAATATTTACCTGTCGTAATGTATGCGAACCGCATTTGTATTCCTATAAAATATAACTCCAATGAAAATCAAAAAGGATGTTGCTATCTTCATTTCTATAATTAATAAGTATTTGGATGTAATCGAAGTATGTATATAACTTATGTGATAACTCTCTATAATGAGTTAAATAATATATATATATATATATATATATATATATATATATATATATATATATATATATATATATATCACAATTATGATATTAATGCCTTAAACCTTCTTTTTATCAAATATCAGATTTTATTGCTATAAGGTATAATAATTAGTACTTGTGAAAATTAAATGTATTTCAATAATGCAAGCAAGCTAAACTAAGATTAATCTATAAAATGTTATAAATGAATTAAAGTAAAGAGAAGGAGGTTTGAGGTAATATATATATATATATATATATATATATATATATATATATATATATATATATATATATATATATATATATATATATATATATTGTTGATGTGACAATTGTAATATAAATTTTAAATGAGTATATTTTAGTAATAATTATTGATATTTATTGAATTTTATTTATATATAAATATTATGGATATTTCTTTTAGCTGAATATGTCTAGAATAATATAACAGAGTACAGAATAATATGAATATTTACTTACTTTCATATGCTTATATGATCTCCTGATGTAATAAATATGGACGCCAGTCCACAATGCCTGTGAATAATTTTTTATATTACTATTTATCAAAGAAAAGGAGTATTCTTTGATTGATCACTTTTATGTTTTAAAATATTAAGTTATTAATTATTATTAAATTTAAATATTTGAGCATGGAATTTCTTTGATCTCTAAGGAGAGTTCAAAATACTAGACTCTTGATTGTATGCTAAAATTATCATAAGAATTGTTGATTTTCATACTTGATTTAAAAATTGTATCATGGAATAAGAAATTCTCAATTAATCAGAACAGAAATTTATTTTATTATTTTTTAAAAATTTTCAATAAATGGAAAATTGTTTTTCTTAAAATTAAATGAAGCTACACTAACCTACGATATTCTATCATAATTTAGATTACTAGAAAACATATAGGTACATGAGATTTTGAAATCCTTACAGAGAACATAAAATAAAATGAGTGTATATAAATACACTAAGAAATAAGATAAAGTTCTACAATTATTAAAAGTTTTAAGATTGGTTATTACCTTTTGATTTTTTTGATAATACTTGTGAACAACCCCTAAACTAAAACACACCCGCATTTCACGGCACTGTTGCGCTGCTACTATAATACTGGAATGCTCCCATATCGGTGACTATCTATCGGAACCAAAGTTGTCTATCAAGATGGTTTGCGAAGGTTCTATATACTGTCGAGCCGTTGACTTACAAGACACGCAAAATTATCTCTCAACAGTTCTCAATAGACTGAGAAATCTCGGATCCAAATATCCCACCCAAATGATCCAAAAAGTAACCTAATATGAAGGACTGTATTCCTTGTCTGAACTTAAGAATATTTTGTGTACACGATCTAGTGTTATTAATATCTTTGGTAAACATCTACGATTAATATAACTAAAGCGTAGATGTTATGGTTTCAATCTATAATAGTTTAACAAGACACGATTGGGTACAATGGTTAGCTGTTTATTCTATTAAATATAAATTATATTACAACAGTTAATATATATTAATATATAAAATCTACTTTTTAGCTGGTGTATTTTTCTTCAATATACCCATGGAGGGCCTTAAAACCATCCCAAGTCTCCTGAACGACTGATTCAATTCTGTCAGCTGGAATATCGAATCCAGCGCTACCTCCTCCTGGCAATTCAATAGTGTACGCCAAATCAATGCCTGCTGCACCTTTAGCCCAATCTATACTTATACCAGCTGCATAATATAATGCATTTGCTGTCGTACCAAGTGTGTAGGTTGTTCCATTGACAGCAAAAATAGCGTCAGCAAATGAGTTACCAAGGCTGTTGTATTCATCAATATTATCTGGTTCAGCATCTGTGTATCCCCAAGGATACAGGAGGTATGGGCCATAGCTGTGAATAGCTAGGTACAATTTAATATCATCTTTATGAGCCAAGGTATAATCTCTTATAGCTTTCATTTCTACTTCACTGAATGCCTCATAGCCTGCGTATGTCTCGTCGCATTGCCACTCGCTGGCACCTATTATATTCCAGTAGTAATCGAAGTTTCTGTTTGGATCTACTCCATCGCATATGGTACCTGGAGATCTGGTTTTTCTCCAGAGACGAGTCTAAAAAAAGGATTTCTATTATTTATGTCAAATGTCGAATACACAAATGGTTTAAACATGAGAGGATAAAACATGAGAGGCTAAGGATTATGTACATTGATGTTCAATTGGAATGATTGACTCAAGAAAAAATCAACGTTCAACTCATATAACATTTGATGCAAAAATCACAAAACAATATTTTTTTAAGTATATTGATATATGCTTAAAGACTTATTTATTTTACATTAACATTTTATTTTTCCTTGTCTCGCCTATTTTTGGAAACCGCGAGGAAGGTTGAGCTGTTTTTCTATAAAAATTTCGGTCGTGCATGGAGTGTACAAAACCGTTTTAAGATTGACAATACAGTCATTTTGTACCCTCATTCATTGTGTGTAATTTCATCTTTGAGTGACTGCGCTAACTTATTTGTTGTTGATTTTGTGAGATCTTCTTATTTTACTTTACATATTCACTTTATTTAATGTTTTCAAGGCAGCTTTGGAAAATAATGTTGTTCACTTGAGAACTTATTTTGAGTGAAAGATAATTGACAAAGTTTCTCAGTTTGAGTGTTACCATTTGGACAAAAATGCCTAGACGCTGAGAGAGGTTGCAGGATTTATTAGTTTCATATTTGCATACCGAGAGGTCAATACGACCTTTTTCGTGCAGAATTTAATGACAATTTTTACTCTCCTATGCCCTTTCTTTCGTTCGATGAACGGTTTTCCAAAAATCTGTGATACACCGGAGTACAATCACCGCTAGGGGTGGTTTTTAGATAAAAAGGGGATGTTCCATCCTCGCAAGAGATGGGAACTTTTGAGAACTTTATTCCCAATTCTTTCAAAAATTCGTATCTCAAAAATAATTTCCTTATAAGTTAT